>VXAX01001515.1:370223-403129 GCA_013399835.1 Leptocoma aspasia | reverse complement strand
TTTTTTTTTGCTTTAATTTCATTAGAACAGAGAGTGGTTTTCATAGCTCCTTAAGAAATGAAACATGGATACACTTAGTTTTTCATTTCCCCTGAAAAATGAGTTCCCATTTCGAGTTGTACACAACTCATTACAGTATCATTAGCAGATTTAACATAAATAAAGGAGGCAACTGAGGATTAAGTGTAGCCATAAATAAGGGGATGACTTAAGGGAAAATTTGTGAGTCTGAAATGTTTCGTGATTTTGTAAGTTCATTCAGTTCTAAGATATAAAATCCATTGTCTCAGATGGGGATGAGTTTGACTTTCATTGATCACATAAAAGTCTTTGTATTCAGGGCACAATATAAACTCCTAATTACGAGTTTACAGAAGAGGTTGTAGAGATTCTCCCTGTGACTGAATTTTCAAACATCAGTAGTTACACATAAGGAGTAAGATGGCTAAGCTCTGTTCTTCATTTCTCATTTTGCTCTCTGCCTTCTACCCCATCAACCCTAAATCTTTTGTATGCTTGACAAATCTTTTGTATGTTTCTGGCTTCAGTTTCTTCACAGCAAAGCTCACACTGACTGCAGCACAGTGTCTATGACTAAAGAGAGCAAATATAATCACTTGCTGCATCATTCACTATACCTTACAATCTTACTGCAGCAATAAACTTTCTTGGCCTGTATAATAATGCATATAATGCAGTCTGATTGTAACTAACTATTTGCTTTGTTGTGAAACACAAGTATTCACTCTGAGATTAAAGACCTTCTTTGGATTAAATCCAAGGTGTTTAATTCAAGTTCCTGGTGTTCTGATCAACTGTTAAGTATTTCTTGCCTCCCTCAATTTGTGTTGTCATACACATTCCATTGCAAAATGGCACCTGGAACTCAGCCCTAAATGAAAATGAAATTTTCAGCTTTAATATTTCAGTATTGTTTCCTTACAAAACCCTTCTTGATACACACAAATATCATATGTAGATGCAAAGAGATGAGAACCTCTGCTTTTCTGCACATAAAGGATGAGGCATGTGGCTTACAAGATGCCTCAAGGTATCTGACAAGGGGGGTCAGATGATCTGTGGAATTTGAAATCATCATTTGCCACAGTTTGTGGACAATAATCTTTGGTAGGCTTGGCAGCCTGGACTGCTGTGGGTGGATATGGCAGGTCCCTTTAGAGAACATTATTTGCAAGTGGCCTTTGAGCGTGTCACCTCTTTATGCAAAACTGTGCTATGACTTTTCACCACACAGCTTCGCCTCCGGTGGGTTCTCAGGAGAGGGAGGGCTAGCCCTGATCCCTGCCAGAATGACAAAGCTTGTGTAAGGCTGGACAGGCTGATGAGGCTCCTCAGAGTCTGGGAAATCAGGAAGCCAGATAATAGATATTGTTTATTTCTAATTCCTTGCAAGATTCATAGAATCCTACATTTGATTCATAGGTTTATAATCCAATTTCATCCTTAAAGCAGAACTGATACTGAATTCAGATCAGGTTGCAAGGGCTTTATCTAAAAAGTCTTGTAAACCTTCAAAAATGAAGATTGGACATTTTAGCTAGGAAAACTCTTCAATTTCTTTTCCTTATATTCATCTGAACCTCCACTGACTTAATTTTTGAGAACTGTCTCTGATTCCTCTTCCATACAGTACCGTGAAGAGACTTGCTGTGTCTTCTTTATGGACTTGTAGGTACTGTAAGGCAATTATGAGGGACCTCCAACGCTATCTTTTTCTCCAGGCTGAACAAGCTTTTTTCACAGGTGCAGGACTCCTCATTTCTCTTCACAGAATTTCATTATGTTTGTGCAAGCCCATTTCTCTGGCTTATTTATGTCTCTATGAATGAAAGGTCTGCCCTCAAACATATGAGCTACAACTCCAATTAGGGGTCATTCTCAGATGAGATGAGATGCATTGTCTACTCATGTAGGTCATAGATAACAATAACAAATATCAGATAGGGTCCAGGAAAAATCCCCAAGAAAAGCCACCTGTCATTCCAACTAAGTGGAATACACATGAACCATTTTGTTTTGAACCCAGTGATCCTCTCAATATTTCATCCAGGCAATTATCTGCCTGACTAAACCTTTAAGTTCTTTCTTGGATAAAAGGATATTGTAAGAAACCGGCTTGAAAGTCTTGCTAAGTTCAAGGTCAGTGACATTGAATGATTTTCCTGCATCTGTACCCTTAGCCCAGTTATCTTCTTTTTTATCATTATCCCAAATATCATGATCTTTTCATCAATATACCTGGAAAATATCTAGTTTTTCATAAAAGTTCTTTTCTAAGTCTGGACCATTAGTCAAACATTAATGTCACCAGTAAGTCTCACACATAACATATAGATATAAACATAGTTTTACTCGCCCTTTCTGGACACTGCTTCCTTCTGTTCATTCTCTTCATGACACCTGCCTGAAAGATTTCTGATTTGTGATGACAAAGTCCTCTGCTCAAATGGGAACAACAGAGATAGAGAAACAGAGGGGTGGGAAACAGATATAGCTCCTGCCAAGTGTGACATTAGTCAGGTTTGTGTCTCATAAGACACTGAGCCCATTCTGAAGTGAGTGAAGGCCCAGGGATGGGACTTCATGCCTTATGAAAATGGTACTTTACTTTTACCTTGGAGTAAGTAGTCTGTGCATGAGTTTTCTTAAAAAAAGGTAAGATACTACGTGGTTTTGTTTTGCCACAAGGCTAACTGTCCTGAGGGTCACGGAAGAACTGAGGTGAGTTGATTCTTCTTGTAACAGAACAGTCACTCCTGGGGTTACTTTCTGTTTGTGCACCAGGACAGCTGTGAGCCTCTGGTTATGCTGTGATAACAAGCACTGCTTTCTGTTTTTCTCTCAACCAAAGAACAAAAACCAAGGAACTGAATTACTTTAAGGCAGTTGGAGAGACAGGTTTTATATTCAGTATTTTCCCAGAATATAATGTCACTGTCTTTAAAATATGCGCTAAATCCTTAATTTACTTTTTTTGCGTAAAACCCACTTCTGCTGCTTCTGACCTCAGCCAAGTTACTGTATATTGCTAACCGTGCATTACTGACAGAAGCAAGCCGTAGTGCAGCAATAGGTGCTGGATCTTTCCTACTCTGCTTCGTATTTCCATGAAAAGATGACAGTTGGCAGAAGATGCCAGTTGTCACATTATACGTGAAAATACTACAAACTGCTTTCATAGCAAAATGTCACAAAGCACATGTTGTTTGGGGAAAGAGAAAAGGGAAAGTAAATACTGGAAAGGTACTGAGTAATCAAACTTCATTTGTTTTACACTAGATACTGAGTGGTGCAAAGAAGAGGTGCCAACAGTGGCTTTAACAGTGTTCTAGCCCTTTCCTGAGACTCACAATGGGGTAGATCCTATTTTTTATTTCTTAACTTTAGTTTCAATGTCTTAATAACTTTTCTACATTCTTGTTGTATCTAGTCTGTAAAGCAATATTTCCACAGGAAAGAAATTGCAGAAAATTAAAGCTGGAGTTCCAGAGTTTGCTGTAATTTTTATTTTTCCGTTCTCCCTTAGAAACGTTTTAAAAATGCATTAATATGAATATTTAGACTTTTGGGACTTTTCCAGAGATCTGCTGAGGTTTATTTGTCTCATGACTTCTCATTTTCCTGTAAGACAGAGCAATATTTATGCAATGAAATACATGCATAAAAATCTAAAAATATGGAGCAGATGCTTCTGGAACAAAGCACAGTCCATGGTTCTGCTAGAAGAAGTATGCAAATGCAAAAAAGACACAGACTTTCAAAACTGCACCTTCTTCAATTTGGAAACGCTGGACTGTCCATGTGCTACATGCATTAACATGAGAAGTGGTGCAAGAAGGGCAGGGCAGTGACAGCTGCCCTGATGCTGCCTACTCTGCTCAGAAGCAGGCTTATGCTGCAGCCCTGACAGCCACCCCAGCTAGCTGGTGGCTGCTCAAGCCTACACAGAAACTTGAGATCTACAGCAAATTTTAATTGGAAGAAGAGAGTCTTCCAAGAGACTTTCAAAAGAATTGTCTTTTCCAAGTGCATGTCGTTTGCTTTTTTTTTTTCCCCTGTAATCCGTAACAAGACTGCCCATGGAAAGAAACTGGTGCCCACTTCCTGCAACTGCAAGGCTGAGGCTGAAACCCAAGCAGAAACATTACACCTGTGTTGATATCTCCACTCAAAGAGATCTGCCAAAAACTGAAGTACCTGTCGACAATAGCTGTTGTTGCTCCAGTACCTGAAAATCCCTCTAGCATCCATCCCTACCAGTGGATGTCATAGCTGCAAGTGGACCCAGCTGGAAGAAATCTTCAGACAATTTACTCTGTTACAGGAGGAGTTCAACAGGCAGTGGAGGGCCTGGGAACGGGAGAGGGAGATCAGTAAGTGGTATTGTGTGCTATCCCAGACTGACCAACAGCCCTGTCTTGGGGCTGTACAAGGGAATCTAACCTCAAACTTTCTGTTTCTGTGTTTCTGACACTAGTAACTCATGAGATAAAGGAGATTGCACAATTTGCTCTGCATGGAGAACCTTTCCCTGAAGTGTCTCTACACAACAGGTACTGTGCTCTTGGCATGCGCAATGAAGGTCACAGTAATAATGGACAGGATCCAGGAACCATTCAATTCCATCACTTGTGTGAGAAACTGTAGCATCAGAAAAAGACGTAATTGGAGACTCCTTGCTGTGATGCACCAAAGCACCTATTTCCCATCCAGATTTTTCTCTAGAGAAGTTCACTGCCTATCAACAGATTGCATTCTCAATGTCACTGCAAGGCTGCTGAGCCTACTGAACCCTTCAAATTACCATCTGCTCCAATACCATTCTATGTAGAGTCTGTGGCAAGGCAACTCTGAACACTCAAAAAAGACTGTATATCCCGCATAGCAATACCAAATCCCCTGGAGCACAGGTCATGTTCTCCTCTGTCCTCCCAGGCAGATGTAGGAGTTCAGGAAAGAGGAGTCAAATTGAATGCCTGGCTGTGTGGCTGATGCCATACTCAAGGTTTTGCCTTCCATGATCATGGACCTGCCTTTGGAGTCTGTTGTGAGATTGTGAGATTCACCTGACAAAGTGGGGCCAAAGGTTGCTCACCAACAAGCTGTCCAGACTTATATGGAGATCATTAAATTAGATTTAGTAGGGAAGGGGATTTTGAACAATAGAGAAAAACCAGAGGCTGCTAATGTATTAGAAACCAACACAGAAACACCTGTGGAATGCCTCAAAGACATTGGGGAGTATACATCTGAAGGGATGAGACAATCTGTAACCCAGGTGAAGTGCCCATGCAGCAATGTCCACAGCATGGATAACAGCAACATCTGGAAACCACGGTGCAGGTGGAACACTGTGGTCTAATCACTGTCACTGAGATGTGGAGGGACAAATTGCATGGCTGGGCACTGCATCAGTGGCTATAAACTGCTCAGAAGGGACAGGCAAGGAAGGAGAAGCAAGGAGCAGTGGGGATGATGTTACCCTCTGTGTGAAAAATGGATGAACTACGGGGAGCTGCCATGGAAAACCAGCAATGAACATGTAAAATGGGTAAAAATCTGTAGGCAAAATCTGGGGTCAAGTCAACAAGGGAAACCTCATGGTTGATCTTTATTTACTACAGGTCACCAGATCTAGGGGAGGATGTTAAGGGTTTTTACTTCAGGAAGATTCACACTCCAGGCTCTAATCCTCATGGGGGGCTTCAATTGCTCTGACATCTGCTGGAAAAATACACAGCAAGCTGTAAGCAGGCCAGGAGACTCCTGGAATGTGTTGAGGATAATTTATTAATCCAGGTGATAGACAGCCAAACCAGAGGAGAAGCATTACCAGACCTGTTATTTACCAACACAGGTGAAATAGAGATGCCAAAATTGGTGTCAGCCTGGCCTGAAGTGATCATTCTTTGATTGAATTTACAGTCTTGAGAGATATGGGCCAGATGAAGAATCCTCGTGTTTAGGAAAGCAAAAATTTGAGGAACTAGTGCACTGAGAGCCTGGGAAAATGCCCTCAGGGGATAAAGGAGGTAAAAATTGCTCCTTTAGGACATTTTTCTCAGAGTGCAAAAGGTCTTGTTTCCCTGTAGGTAACCAGGAAAGGAAGGCGGCAGGCCAGCACGGGTCAGTTTGGCCTCCCAACTAAAGACAGAAATGCAAAGGACAGATACCCATCCTGAGAAGAATATAGACACTGTTTAGATACATGGAGAATGGAACAGGAAAGCTGAGGCACAGGTGGAGCTGCAGCTGTCAAGGGATTCAAAGAATATTAAGGGCTTCTACAGGTATGTTGGATAGAAAAGGAAGATTAAGGAAAATGTGCCCCCTGAATAAATTAAGACAGAGAACTAGTGGCAATCAATGTGAAGAAAATGAGTTAGTCAGCCATTATTTAAGCTTTAGTTTTAAATGTTAAACTATCTTCCAACATTTCTAAAGCCCCTGAACCTCAAGGCAGGAACTGGGGGAATTAATTTCAGCTTTGGGACCAGCTGAGGAACCTGAGCATAAGTAAGTCCATGGCATACAATGAGAAGTAACCCTCCAGGACACATAAAGCCCACTTTGCTCCAACTTTCAATGCTGTAGCATTTCCAGTCTCAAGAGAGACTCAAGATTAATTTTGAGAATGTGGAAGCAGATTTTTTGTTGAATATTTTGTACAGTGGAATGGCACTATTCACCAAGAAATTATCCTCTTGGGAAATAATAACAATAAAGATTGTTTTTGTTTCATTAGGTCCTACAGCAGAGTTTCCTTTAGGTCTTACAGCAGAGTTCTATCAGTATATTGTTAGATTACTCAATCAACCTCATTTCCATTTGCCTTCAATTAGTTTTATATTTAATATTCATACATTTCTGGAGTTGGCTAAAAGAGAATGAAGACGGGAGCTGGGATTGGGAATTGATCCTGGTCCTCA
Organism: Leptocoma aspasia; assembly: GCA_013399835.1. Lineage (NCBI taxonomy): Eukaryota > Metazoa > Chordata > Aves > Passeriformes > Nectariniidae > Leptocoma > Leptocoma aspasia. The sequence goes on along the minus strand of VXAX01001515.1, from coordinate 396,179 downwards.
AGGAGGATTTAACAGTGAAGCAGCAAAGTTGTTTCATCGTTACCTTCGTGAGGAGTAAAAGAACATTAAAGGACTGGAAACTAGCTTCATTTTTTCTCTTTTGGCACAGGCATTGCCACTGCCTTAACAGTCACCTAATAGAAACCAAAGAAATGTTCTGAAAGTACTACCTATGCTGTAGGTTCATGGTGAACGAGTTTTGGAACATGCAAATGTGGTATCACCTCTCTTCTGTTCAGAATTCGGGATCCAGTAGCTTTGCAGAGAAAGAGGGAAGCATTTTGCCTAGGCATGACCAGGATCCTGTGTTAGGGTGATACCAAAATCCAGAGCACATATTGCCTTCAAGAGGACTTATACTCAAGTTAATATCCATCTAGGAAACGCACATGCCACGGCAGGGAAACTGAGGCAGCAGAAACTGCAGCATGGGCTGTACCATCAGCAGGCCTTTAGGACGTTATCAGATAGATTTACTGTGTGAAATTCAGGCTGCTTTTCTGCCTATCACACATACTATGCAGTTACCACTCTGACTTTGAAATAAACATGGTAGGCAGCTGATAATCTACTTGATTATTGAATTCATGAAAATTTTTGTGCCCATGGAAGAACTCCCTGTGTAGCTTGGAGTCTATTGTTTCTTTTAATGATACTGCAAAAAGTTAACACATTTTCAATATGATCCATCTATATTGCTGAAAAGCAATAGCTTTTCAGGTATTGTTCAGGGAGCCAATTTTTTCCTGTTTGTATATAGAACCAAGGATAATTAGAACATATGGCAAGAGAAGAAATCCTGCAGGCTCATGCACTGTTACCTTCCTTCCCATCTGCTTCAGGAGCTGGATGTCCTGCCTTTGTTGCTTATACACTGTCAAGTGCAAATACACTATTTACCAGTGAGATGGAAGGGGAAGGCAAGATTTTAAAGGGCACATCCAACAGCTGACCTAGGAACAGGGAGAGCAGGACACTGGGATTTTCTTTAGTTTTCTAAAAACCTTTAATGTAGCTTCCATGCCTGATGAGAATATTTGAAAGCAAATCTTAATGTACACCTTAGTATACCATACAAAGCAGCAAGCATGAACTGGATGGCAAGGGGAAAGACCACCCAACTTCCACATTTTAAAGGCACTTGATGAATTTACAGATTTGAATTTTAAGGACAATGCTGCTTTTACCTGAAAATCCTGACAAGTGTTTCCATTTTCATGGCCTAAATTCAAGATCTGTAGTCCATCTCTCCATAGGTATTTGGGACTCACTTTTCTGTTACTTTTCCTCTTCTCTGTCTACAATCCTACATCCTGTAGGGACATGGTCTCTACAGTGAAGAAATTCTGGGTGTGGGACACTCTGCAAGGGCTGCACAAGACAATCCATTGGTTTGCATGAAGAAAACATTTTCTGTATCATTTCTAAATAAAAAATCAAAATATTGTGATTTTTTTCAGTATCTATTTTGGTCCATATTTTATCATGTACCTAGCATTTTATTACAGAATTACATTTTTATAACTACTAAATAAACAAACATATACTCCAATATTGAGGTTGTGTTCTCAAAAACTGCTTTATAATAGGGTTGTGCTACCAAAAAATTGAAGAATATTGGCTATATTTTCTTTGTATAAGGGGATAAGAAAGGAAAATAAAAATCCATATAGCCATTATTTATTCCAGGAAGAATAATTTTCTAGCTCATGATACTGAGTACTCTTGAGCCTTTGTATTTGATTAAACAATGAAAAGTATGAGTAACATTATTTCTCCAGTGATGCTTGAGACAAGATTGTGTCCTGTTTGTACTTGTTGTTATACCCAAAATTAATCTCTTTGCAAATATCAGATTAAGTTCATACTTTGTGCTCTATTGTCTTAGTGGCCTTAGATCAGACTCCTCTGTCCTATATTTTCCTGGAGAAGGCTAAATTTTGCAGAATGGCCTTTGACCTATGTTTCAAAACTTTAGTGGTCATACTTCCATGACAACCCCAAGTGTTTTATGAGTGACAGTTTTAAAGTTTATATCTTTTGTTTGTGAGATTGTATGGGGCTCAGAGAAAGCAATTCTTAATATTGGGTGACACAAGTTTTTGTTTTCAATGTAATTCTGGGAATGTCATGATCCCAGCCTTGTCATAATATGAATAAAACACTTGTATGCAGTTTTAGATGCATAGATTAAAAAAGAAATTTTAATTTGCTACTTTGTCTCTTTCTGAAATTTTACAGGCATTTCTCATGGTCTCACCTCCATCTTCCCATCCTTTTAGTCAATAGTTCAACAAATAGTTCCTTCATACAGCTATCCATCCATCCATCCATCCATCCATCCATCCATCCATCCATCCATCCTTTGCTTCTTGGATCTGGACCTGTATGTAAATTAATATCTCTCCATGCCTTGATATATTGTCAAAAAGCACAAGAAAGCATTTTTTATGTACTGTGATGAGAATTCCAGAATATATTTTGTCATTTGTGTATATTCTGATATTGTTTTTTGATTTCAAAGTTTTGGCAACATACTTTTCGTTCTGGGTTTACACAAGAGAGAATTTTATTCTGTGGTGATGAAGTTTGAGATAATATTGAGACCACTGAATATAATGCACTGTTCTGTATCATTGAGACATGACACGCACATCAAATCAAGATTTTACCTTTTTTTTTGAGTGGAAGAACTCGAAGTTTTTAAATATTCCTTGTATAGAAACTTCCGCAGAAATTTCAAATATAATTAAAAGAAAATAAACACTTTTTTTCTTGTGAATATGAAAAAAAGAAAAAAAACAAACCCAAAAGAATGAGATGAAGGTTATCACTCCAAGTTCTTTTTATCCTCAGTCATAGGGGACATGAGTATTCTTTGGAGGAAGACTATTTTTCTGCTAGGAGTGGTATCCAGCACTGTCTTTCAGGTTAGGGTTAAAACTGCACTCTAACACTTGCTGGAAATGGTAAAACCTAAGAGAAAAAGGGAGGGCAGAAAAAGTTCAATTAAGTGTGAAGAAACCTATTTCTTTCTCCCAGTTAAATTAGTGAAAAGGTCAGGAACCAGGAACTTCAACTCATGGTACCTACACATTTGCATGACTAAGCCGTCTGCCAGAAGAAACCAGTGCCTGGAAAATACAGCTAGACTGCATTCAAATTAGAAATGAGGTTCCTGTTTTCAAGGCACAGGGCACCTGAACATTTCAGCAAACTGTTAAAAGATGTGGCAGCATCTATATCTCATGAATATAATTTAATGCCTTAAATGAAGTCTGATTATCCAACCACGGGAAAATTGCCCACAAAACTGTGAGCTTCATCTGTGTCGAGGGCATGGCAGCTTGCTAGATCCCCTGTGCAGATCCACATCAAAGAGGAAGGCTATCTGACACTTTGTGCAGAGCAATGAAGTTGCTCTTCAGTTACCGGTTTTAACAGACAATAAAACATACATAGATATAGGTATAGATATATTATCCATTTATTGGATACCTTGCATATATCATGTAAGTGTAATTAAAACATGTATAACATTTTTGTTTTGTGGGTTGTCCTGTTGCACTGATTTAGACCTGACTTTAAGCACCATGCTTGGATAATGAATAAATCATGCCATGTTGCAGTGCTCACTGTCCTGACATATATGGTCTTTCTATAGAAGAGGAGTCAAAGGCTGAAGACTCTCTGAAAGGCTGAGGGTTCTTTGAAATCTGTTGAATTAACAGAACAGAGAAGGAAATTCTGTCACAGCTTGAAAAGAAATCACAGAGATACTTATTAAACATATGCTGCTTCAGTATTTTAAGTTACAGGTGTTCTTTCTTTCTTTAATTTATCCCAGGGCTCGGAATCAATCTGCACATTCAATTACGCAGTGAATCTTGAGGAGCTGACTTACAGCACAAACTATAGGCTCCTACACAGTTGCATCAGAAAGAGCCGCCTGCAAGAAAGTTGGGACAGAGTCCCTGGCTGCCTGAATAACCTCAAAGAAATTCATTCACATCACTACTGCTAGTGCTGCCCTATATGATGGCTCTGCAATTATTTTTTTCAAATCACAGAGAACTAAAAATTACCTGGGATACAAAGCAGCCAGTTATCACTGGCTATGAACTGGGGGAGAGGCCACTCAGAGCAGCAAGATCCCTTAAGCAGCTCTTGAGATCCAATTCTTCTCTACCAGAATTTACTAGGGATACATGAGGCCAAAATACAATATTTAATGAGTCACAAAGACTGAAGAAATTCCCAGGAGCCCAGGAAGTCCAGGCATCTTCTTTCTAAAAAGGGAAAATGGGACCATAGGGACAACTTGAACCTGGGGAAGGATTCTTAGGCACATTATTAATAATTACATCTAGAAGCACTCAAAAGCATGTTGCAAGGATAGAAAGCAACTGGTATGGATATGTCAAGAATAAATCATATCAAAGCAATACAATTTTCTCCTTTGACAGCATATCTGGCCTTACAGATAAGAGGGAAGTTGCAAGTGTGATAGATCCTGATATCAACAAAGCCTCTGAAACTGGATTTTGTTCCCACATTTGAAAACGTGGAGAACTAAAAGCCCTTCAGTCAGTGAGAGGAATCACTGTTATTTATCCCATGGAGCAATTTGAATTGCCTTCTGTAACAGGAATATCTGTTTCTGCTGACTGGCAACTTCTTTGTTTGAAGGTCTCCCAGGCTACTGTTCTTCTAAGCTGTTTCCAACCAGCTACACTCCCCAAATAAGGCAGAAAAGTCTGTGCCACTGCAAGAGACCTATCTTGCCCTTGATAACTATCCACAGCAGTCTGAGCTATCAGGCCTGGATAACCCTTGCATAGCCAAAGAACAATTCCAGAGCAGCAAAGGAGACAAAGCTGACTTCTCTGTCTCTGGCCACTGAACCAGAACATGGTTTTCAAGGGAGAGAGAAAGACATTGTGAGAAAGGATAGGGTTAGGAGAGCTTTCATGAGAATGTGGCTGAGCTAGGGATAGCTGTGCTTCCTATTAAACTCAGCTCTGCATTCTTAGGATCATTTTTTTATTGCTGTCAAGCAGGAAAGCCTTATGTGACTCACTTTAAAGCTCATATCTGAAAATTGACTGCCAGCTTAAGTGAAGCTAACTGGTCATTGTTGTATGATGTGCATGTTAAGATGACAGCAGCAGCAAGCTGGAGGGTACCCAGAAACAGGCTTAGCAGCAGAAGTCTGTATTCTCTCAAAATCTTCTCTTGTGTGTTCCTACATACCTAGCCCTTATCTGGGCTGTGCTCAGCCTTTCTGTGCAGGTCAGGAGCTGCAAAAGAGCTATTCATTAGGATGAACTCTTCATGCTCTGAAGAGGTTTCAAAACAAGTCAGTACCTCAAGTGCCAAAGATCAGAGTATGCTGCAGGCTGCACTGGAGAAGGTACTGCCATTAAATGGCAGATTAAGTCCCACTGAAGATAATATTCTTCTGTATCCACCATGATATGAAACTAATTGCATATAACTTTAACCCTCTATGTGGCTTACATTGCATTTATAATTAAATTATTTCTTCCCACTTCTGTGTATTTCAAGTACTAGTGAAGCAGTGCCCCAATTGCTGTAGTCAATTCAGTAGATCAGAGATGTCCTGATGTCTGGCTTGAATTTACTGGTCTTTCATCTATTGCAAGTAGCATAGGAAAGTCTAGTAGGCTGCCACTAAAGGCTAGAGGCTAGCACTCTACTCTTCCGGTTTTTCCTCCTTTTCCAAGACTTATTGGCATCTAGTGTTTGTCCCACTGGCAGTGGGTGAAGTCTAGGATGTTAAGTAAGGTTTTCTTCTTCCTCTATCAAACTTGGAGTGTATTTTAATAATCTGTGCTACAAAACCCGGGAGACAGAGACTCTATAGTTCTTGGTTTTGAGGTTGGAAATGTTGCTATTTTATCTTGTGGGAGATTTTTCTGGTTCAGTTGAGTCTATCATGAGATAAGAACAAAAATCATTCAGCTACAGCATATCATAATACATCAGACACTGTTATATCATTAAGGCAACATAAATCCTGAAGTCTCCTGTTCTGCTAAACTCATGCCTGGTATCAGTAAAACCTATCCTGTGTCACCTGCTCAAGGTGCAGATACTTCAGGAAGGGGTTCTTTCTGACTGTGTATCTCCTTGGAGTCTTACCAGAGACAAATCCCCTCTTCATGCTGTCATAGTATCAACAGAATAATAGACTCAAGTTTAATGGTTACTGATATGGCAATTCAGATTTTGTGGCTTAGTTCTGTCTGCAGGTGGTATCTCACACCATAAAGGCTTAGAAAGAACCCTAAACTGCTTGTGGGTTACAGATTATTACAGATTATTTTTCACTACGTTTTTTTTTTTTCATGGTGGAGATGCTGATGCTTGCTTTTATTTGAGGGCTGGGGGGGAGGTCACTGTACCCTGCTGATGAAACTGAAGTTGTTGTCTGGTCTTTTGACAGTGAAAAGACAGGGACATGCTAAGGCAGTGTGGCCAGAACTGTGAAGCATACACATTTTCTTTATTTCCAGTCACTGAGATGTGGTCATCCACTGACATTAAGCTGTGTGCCAGAAACCAGAAAACCCTAGACACACACTTGGAAAATCAATTTGCACTAGAGAGTAGGGCCTTTACAGTAACCACAAAACTCTTTTTTACACCTGATGTTTTTGATAGAAAGTGAAGGAGACCAGATGATGTAGCACTAGGTTATAGCAATGCCTTTCATCACCTGAGTTAGTCACTAGGAAGAAAAAAACAACTATTAGCTTACCTCCTAATATTAATCCAATTGTGCCTGACGGTGTGAAACTGTCAAACAAATCTGATCCTCTGCATAAAGCCTGTGTTGAGTCTTAAATATTATTACTCAGATATAGCAGGTAGTCGCAACCTCCTTAGCATTGTCTTAGCAGGAATAAGACAGATTTTGTGCAGTGAATTGTCAAGTGCATCTTCTGAGCTATGCTGGTTATACATTATGCAAATTCTGTATAATCTGCTCCCCCTGATTCTCCCACCTCCAATACAGGTGGGTGAGTCTTGCAGGAATGGTGTTAGGGGTAGAGATCTGTTCCTGAAGAGATGTGAAATAATACAGAATGACTGGCACTTCCCATTTCATCAGATTTCATGTTATAAAAAAACAGTTACTGAACTTATGCAATTATTTCCTTTTTTAATTTAAATAACAGGCTTTTAGAGGTCTTCATAACACAGAAAGCCTGAGAACCTAAAATTTTCAACTTTTCAAGTCTCCAACCAGAAAAAAAAATCACAGAGTCAAAAACAGAAATGATACATCACTTCAAAATGTTTATTTTAAAGTTAACCTTATTCATCCAAACTATTTTAGATGCCAAAATTAAATAACTGTAAATGTTAGAACATAGAGCTTTGGGTCTTTATTTCTATAACTACAGAAACACAGTTAGTTAGCTGTTAGTGGAAGCTGATTTTTCATCTCATGATGCTACTTCAGGGACTAGAGCCTAAAGACAAGCTCAAACTTTGGTATCAAAGCACGAAAACGGAAAGGTTTGTACTGACAAAGTTTTTGTAGAACTTTGAAATCAGAGAAACAACTACTTGTATTTTAACAAATTATTTTCCATACCAAAGAAACATGATAGGAAATGTTGCCTAGACAATACCCAGCAATAATTCACATTGAAGACCAGCAAATGTAAAACAGTAGGCTGAAATTAAGTGCTGTCTTGATCACCTCCTACTCACAAGAGCAGCTCTTACACCAACTTCCAGGATCATCTCGTGCTTTGTGGTCCATTTTGGCTGGTTTTATATTGTCTCTTCAGCCCTCAAGGAGAAAGCTTTCTCCACCAAGGAGAAAGCACTCATTCTTTATTCTATCTCTCCAAGCTTTCTCCAGTCACCTCTATCATGCTGGCCTAATTTTGGATTTCCATGAAATGTTCTATATAGGACTCTGAATTCACTTGGAAAGTTTCAGCTTGTGCAAAAAAACCCTTCAGCTCAGTCTTGCAGATGTGTTTCTGGGCAACAAAACCTAAGATGCTTGTTCTTGGTCCTTTGATATGGTTTTGTGAGAATCTCTTTTGCCAAAAATGTAAGGAAATTATTATTCTAGCACTTGCAATTCCTTTCAACAGCTGATCTTGTAACAGCTTAGTAATGGAGCCTGCTTCTCTCCTTCTGTGACTAAGGCATTTTCTTCTGTGCAGCTGTAGTTTTGAAGACCCTGCAGAGCTGAGTGTGACATCCTGGTTTGACAGCTGGGCAGACTGCAATACTTGCAATGGAAAACAAATGGTAACATTTCACACAGATGCTCAGGGATATAGCAAAACTACTATTTTTCTCTCAGATAATGCCTCAAAGTACCTGTCCTTTCCTCTTTGTCCACGCTGAGCCAGTTAGAGTAAAAACTGTGGTTCACTGTGGTTTGCAGTTAATTAATTAATTTATAAGGACCAGAATCCCACTGTAGACACTGTGTTGCAACTCCTGTGAAGATACAGGTGTTGTCCATCTGATAAGAGAAATAGTTGTCTTGTGATTACTCAGCTGGCCTGGAGTACAGCACACAATTTGCTATTTTGAGACTTTATTCCACTTCAGCCAAGCTTGTGCCAAGGTGTGCCCACATATAATCACACAAATCAAGTGGTAGGAAAGGAGTGAGAGTCCTTCCAGATGCTTAGCAGGTGCTTGGACTATTTTACTGGGAGAAGTGTAGGTAGGAAGAACATTGAGTTATGAAGTAAAAATCTGAATTACATGAAGCACAAACATTTTGTATCCCTCTCTTGCTTATACATCTATAACTCAATAAAGCAAATAAGCTCTGCTGGTAGTGTGCAATTTACTTCTTATTCAGGCACCAGGTGCAGGAAGAGTGCATTAAAATGCATGCTGACTGGTAGAAACATAATCATGGAAGTTGTACAAAATTTGAATGTATTTTCACAATTCATTAATTTCATCCTTAAGTGTACTCCACAACATTTCTCTTACAGATCAGAGCTTGATGCGAAATCCTTTGGAGGAAAAGTGAAGAACTCCCTTGATCCTGGAGAATTATGGATTGGTGTCTCTATGTGTAATTATCGGTTGATAATTTCACTCAATAAACTTAGGAAGCTTCATTAATCACTGTCAGAAAAAAGAAACTAAAAGAGCTTCTGGTAATGAGATCCATAGAGGAGCTAGCAGTTTATGAAGAGACAACAGATAGAACAGGTGTGGGAATTATTAGACAATTTCAAATCATCTTCCAGGCAGATATAGTATTGTGTGTCTCTCACACACAATAATTAGAGGACTTCCATTTGCTTTCCCAATAAATAGTTATGTTACAGGGGTTTTGGCTTCAACTGCAGAGGTGCCATATCTGTCCAATTCATTCATTTTCATCTGTGACTGGACCCTGACAGTCGGATTTTTGTTTGTTTGTTTGTTTTTTGGGTTTTTCNTTTTTTTTTTTTTGGCACATGAAGAATACAACTCCTTGTTACAACTCCTGCTTCTTGCCCAAATCTTGCAACACCTGAAGCAAAGGGCAGGTGGTTATCTCCACAGCAGAATCCGTTCTTGGCTCCATAACTGATGCTGCACTCATATCAGTGAATTTTTAAGGACGTGCAGATTTCACTTATAGTGGATAAATTATTATGTTGAGAAGTTTTATTACTGGAATGAGCCAGTCAAACATAATCTGGCATTGTGAAAGACAACCTTTTCTTTACAAACAGAAACATTTTTCTACTTTTTTAGTATAACGCAAAAATTCTTTGAGTAGAAAGGTGCAAAATGGTGATTTCTTGAGGTGCAATTGATTAAGCAATATTCTTCTGGCATCCCAACCCTTTTTAACATGGACTCTACTGTTTCCCTGAAGACGCACGGCAACGTAATTACACACCCTACATCACCATATCCTATGACTCTGAGGAGTCCTAGTAATGATAGTTCATTTCAGGATTTGGAGTAGAAAAAAACAGAAAAAGGAATGACAGTACTTAGCACCAGGAGCGTGTGTTTTTTTATAAACCCTGTATGAAAGTTGCTCAGACTCTGTAAGGTACTGCTTAAAATTGTATTTCTTCGAGATAATACTATTAAGAAAGAAATAAAAATATAGACAAACTTACTTCAGGTGCTGGTAATCTCGAGTTGGGCATTGTAGAATGGGTGTGGCATGCTGTGCACAGCCACCTACGGGAAGTAAATTAATTTTTTGGTTCCTCTTACAATATTTTCTTGCAAGGAAAATAATCGTATTCAACATTTTCATTGTTCAAGAAAAGGGGGCTCCTACATGAACTTATCGCTCCACTGTTAGACAGAGACAAGGGCATGCAAGTGGTGTAATCACCAATACAAAGTGGGACCTGCCTGTAGGTTTCTCTGCTACAGTCAGCCAGGAATGTTTTTTTCCTTTGGTTAATGGATGCACACAGCTCGAGACAGCCTGAAGGCCAAGCTGTATGTCACAGCAGAGCAGAGCACAGCCCTGGCTTCTGTCCACTCGCGCTGCCTATTACATGGATCACTAGTTCTTCTGTGTACAATGGTCTTCCAATTAGGATCACTACATGGAGTTTGCTGATTCAGCAAGCTTTTGTTCTAAATACTCAGAGTATCTGAGTATCTCAGATTCATGCTGCTTGGTTTATTTACACTTTTGTGAGTAGTGTAGCAGGGCAGGAGTCCATGTGCAGCAGGTAAGGAAGGGATGGTATTTCTGAACGAGGAGACAAAAATCTCATATCTTGGGTGAAATACTTCCTTTAAACTCATAGTTACAAGGAATGAAAATCTACTGCTAAAAGTGTGTGTCTTCTAAGTAAGGACCCAGTCTCTGCCTGTGCAGATCCTCATCCCGGAGTCCTCCAGCCTAGAACAGGGACCTATGTATTTTTGAAGGATATATACGGTCTCACAAATTTTGGTATTGGAGGTGCCAACCATCTTTTCCATACTACACTTGACTGTTAATGACATTTCCTAGTGAGGTGGGGGGAACCAACTTTAGTCAACCTCAGCTGAAGCCTTAGGAAAACATTAGCAAATTACTCACACTCTATACCTCTTTTTTGAAGTGAAATTAACTCAGCTTTTTTCAGCTTTCTCTGAGATGTCACATTTTCTGAGCCTCTCTGGGTTTTACAGTTTTGCTTCGTCTTCCTTGGGCTCTGCAATCTCTCTGCATAAGTAGACTTCTCCAGTTAAGATAACCTAGAAATGGACCAGAATAGCGTAATTACCTCTCAGATAAAGCAATGTACTTTTAATGTACACCAATGCCAAGCTGTATCTCCCTGACATACATAAACTTATTTTTTATCCAATATAATGCAGAATCTTTTTCTGCTTTTTCTGTTGACTAACTGATACTTCCCCATTTATTTGCATCTTTAACTTTTCCTTCATTATTTTGGAATCCATTATTGTGTCTGCTGCCATCAGTAGCTCTTCTGTTGGGATCCTGGCTCCTGAGCCATGTATCCATGGCTGGTATATATGGTCCTTTACTCTTAGACTGGGTGCAACTTTTGCAGCTGATAATTAAAATACTGAGAAAAATGGGATCAGAGTGAAACCCCGTGGTGTCTCCTAGCCTTCTACCCTTTGAACTTAACAGGTAAATCAATGGGAACTTTTGTTTCAAGCCCCATCTTGAAACAGCTCTATTCTCATCACAAACTGCTCGTATGTATCCGAGTGCACACTCTGGAATGAAAGCTTAACACCAAGCTTATGGGCTCAACTCCTTCCTCACCTCTGCAGACTTAGATGACACTATGGGAAACAGATACTTTATGAACAGGGATTATCTCTTATCTTTCATTAAGTCTTGGCATTTTCATCCTACAGCACCTTGTATGTGTCACTGAAGGAATAAAGATATAAAGTAGCTAGATGGGCTAGCTTAGTACAGTCCGGTATATTTTTGTCTTCCCTCATCAGCATTCCTTCCTTCCTTCAGTGTTGTTTTGCTGGCAAATATTAAGCAGAAATCAGTAGAGAATATGTCCTTACAGCATTGATTGAAAGAACTTCAGTGACAGTGGGCAAGGTCCTTAAACCAGACAGAACATGTATGGGACTGACTTTGCTCTTCCTCTGAAGCACAACTGTGGGCCTTGAAAAGATAACATTAATAATCAACTAGTTCACAGTTTCAGCATCTAGTTTCATGTGTAAGTTTGGTCCTCTGACTTTCTATGTAATTCTCATTTTTAAACATTTTTCATGATCCTACAATGCAAAAAATCTTCATCCTTCCCCTCAGATTCATGTAAGATTTTGTCATCTTTCCACTTTGTGAGAACAAAGAAAGCTATGAGAGCTTATCAGAACAAAGGGATTGGCAAGGGAAATGCTTAGAATATAAATATAAAAGTAGCATTAGCTGTAGCTTCTGTTAGTACTATAAGATGGAAATCACAGTATGCTTCAAAGAAGCATGTTTCCCAAATTTCAGTTTGCATAAGCCTTGTTCTTATAGGCTCTTAGGGGAAAAAAAAAAAGCAGCTAGAAGCAATTTGAAAAGAACGCAGTATTTTTATATTGTATGTTTCCTCCATATCAGAATTACAGGGTTTTATAAGCTGTTTGAAGAGAACAATTTACACAATGCTATTCTTCAAATAAAACGATCAAGAATACTTGTGATGGGTCGAGGTTTGGGCAAGCTTATAGTATGAGTAGAGGTAGGCAAAAGAAGCTTATGGATAATTGGTTATGTTCTTGTTGTGTTCCAAGTGTTTATGTCTTTCCTTTTAGCTCTCTTCTTTGGTTTAAAGTGGACTCTTTTACAATGTTCTCAAATTTATATGTATTCTGGTAGCTCAAAATATTTTATTCATATCAGATAAAAATTCCACTTTCTAAGGAGACTGACAAAAATGGCTGTGGAGCAGGAGTGGGTTTCAACAGTTAAGCTAGAGGACTGAGAAACAGTTACAGGCTTGGTTTAACTTGATTACCATGATTATCAGGAGAAAATTTTAAAAGATGAGATATTTGGATAAGGGACCAGACTGCAGAAGGAACAGCAAATTAGTCAAACAAAGAATTGCTTAAATCAGATAGAGGAAATGGGCTACATTAGTAGAGATACCTGCACAGGATCCAAATTAAGTCTCATTATTTTAGGAATTTTGTTGGCCCTTCTGCTAAATATTGTTTTAAGATAATACAAAATGGAGTATGTGAACAATGGGAACCAAAACTATTTACTACTTTGAAAGTACTAAAAAGCAGGGTTAAAAGAGATGCCAGCAAGAGACCAGTATGGTGTGAAAGGCGGGGGCACAGCATGGTGTGAAATTGTGAGAGACAGGAGAAAGACCCACATTCAGTTCATAGAAATGGTGAAGGCCATGAATTATTTTTTCTGAATAATCATGTAACTAAGTGACCAAATATAAACCAATCACATTCAGCAGTATTTATTAAGTAACTCTTAGTAATTATGCAAACTATCTCATTCTACACTGGCATGAAACTATTTCCTGGCAGCTTCTTTCCCCTACTAAACTAAGAAGAAACTCATTTGGAGTCAATGGCATTTGCTACAATTTTGATCCATATTTATGAATAATTTAGGCCTCTTTGGGGGTTTTGTTTTCATTTGGAGTTTGTTTTTTTTTAAAATAAATCTATACACTGACAGAAGGATTTTGAATGCTGAAATGGGTATTCTAGAGGTCAAAGGCATCATTGCTTTACATAGATAAAACATGATCAGGTTAAGTATTTGGAGAAAGGCTGGCATGGGCCACATTCTGTAATGTTTAGAAGAATGCTTTGTTTCTAAATACTGTGATCTGATAAATATCTTCCAGTGGTGAAGTGTGAAAGGTGGTGCTTTGTACAACAAACACTCTAAAGGATGATGTGTTTACATTCCTATTAACATTGCAGAGTCTACAAATTACTTAAATGAGGCCAGTAACCTCTCCACACAAGGCTTCTGTATGGTAATATAAAATGTAACTTAAGCTCTTAACTGGAACTGGTATAAAAATCACACTATGCACTACCTTCCTCTATCTAATTGATGTTTTTGCATTTCTAGGGCAGAAGTCTGGAAAAAAGTGTGATCTACCTTACAGAATCACAAACTCACAAAGCTGCATCACAGCTACAGCACCTGACATTGGCAGGAACAAATGGAGACTGTCTAGTTCACCCCCTCACGTATGCTCAGCTGCACAAGGTTGCCCAGTTTTTCTGTGACAGTCTGCAAGGCTGGAGATTCCACAGCCTCTCTGGGCAGCCTGTTTGAGTGCTCAACCACAACCAGAGCAAACTGTATGTTCCTACCTATGTGTGTGCTCATTACCTCTTATCCTGTCAGCCTGTTATTCTTCCCCAGGTGCAGGACCCTGCATTTGCCTTTGCTGAATTTCAGACAGTTCTTCTCTGCTCAGCTCTCCAACGTACTGAGGTCCTTCCAAAGGGCCACACAGCCCTCTGGGGTGTTGGTCACCAAACAAACTTGGTCAGGAGGCATTCTGTATTCAGCCTCCTGGGAGCTCTTGTCCTTGAGCCATCCTGAGGGCCCACTGCAGGCTCATGGTCAGCTTGCTGTCCACCAGGACCCCCAGGTCCTTCTGTGCAGTGCTGCTGTCCAGCTGGTTGCCACCCAGAGTGTGTGAATTTTCTGCTCTCCATGGGCAGGACTTTGCATTTTCTCTTGCTCTAGGTCAGATTGCTGTTGGTCCAGTTTTCCAGCTCCCTATCAACTGTAACATAACCACCTGATTTATGAGTAATCCTTGTCACCTTATAATAATGGCATTTCTTACAGATTTAATACTAACTACTGCATGCATAATGAGTTTTTGTTTATTTGTGTTCTTGCTTGCTCTTTTGGGGAAGGGGGACTATCATTTTCTGTTTAACACTTATTGAAATTATCCTTGTACTGGGAAAACCCACATCTTTTATAACTTGGAAAAATTAAATATAATTTTATTCAGAAAACTGTCAGGGTTTGACACTGGCTAGAAGCCAGGCACCCACGAAAAACCATTCATTCTCTTCTGCTAGAGCTGAGCAGAGGAGGGGGAAAGAGAAACCAGAAGGTTCATGGGGTGAGATAAGGATTACAAGAAAATACCCTAAGGGTAAAACTTTAAAGGTATAAAGATAAATTTATTAACAGAATTAAAAGAGGATAATGAGAACTAAAAGAAACTTTTAGAACACCTTCCCCCCTCCCCCAGCCCTTCTTTCCTTCCCACCAACAGCACACAGAGAGAAAACATGGGGGCTTTAGTCAATTTGCCACCTCTAAAAATCTTTCATCAGTTCCCTTAGGGAGGGAGTCTCTTTTGATATGCCATGGGGCCTTTCCCATGGGAGACAGAGCTCTGTGAACTTCTCCAACGTAGTTCTAATTCTCATGAGTCACACAGGCAAAATAGCCTTCCCGAACTACATGGCGTGGGTCATTTTAGTTCATGGGGTGCAGTCTTTTAAGGATGTTCTAGTTTGGAAACAAGGATCCTCTTTATCTTCTCTCTCTCTGCTCAAGTTTCCCACTAAATCACAGCTTTTCAATATCCATATGCTTCAGCATGAGCATCTCTTCTCATGGCTGCAAGTGGACCTCTACATCTCCCCATGCACTTCATGAATTACAGGGAAACTGTTGTATTGTAGTCATCACCATGGCTTGCAGAAGAATCTCAGCTCTGACATCTGGAGCACCTCCTCCTCCCCCTGCCTCCTTTTGACCGACCTCAGCATCACCATGTTGTTCTCCTCACCTGTCTTCATTTTTTCCCTTTTCTACCATTCGGAAGAGAATTGATGTCCATAGGTTTGTTCTGAAGCTCTACCAATTGAAAAGATCTTACAGGGCTTCACAGTGCTGGAAAGTTGATCCCATCCGGGCTCTGCAGTGGGGAATTGCTCGTCATGCCCCTCGCTGCTGGCCACGTGGTGCCCCCAGCAGCCGCACGGGCAGTGCCACCAAGGGTGCCAGCCAGCGCGACATTGGCACCATTCAGTGCCTCCCCTTACGTGGGGTGCGGAAAGGAGAAGCTGCTGCCACCACCCCTGCCCTTCTGTTGGCAGCACAGCTGGCTAAAAGCAGGCACAGTTCACTGCCAGCCGTGCCGAGATGGCAGCGGCCACTCCCAGCCCCAACCCAGGACCACCCCCTGCTAGCCACACCAGGATGGCCCCCTTGGCGGCCTCTCCACCCCTTCAAAGAAGAAAGAGAAATTGTGCGCCATTATTTCCTTCTTAAATTTGTTATCACAGAGGCGTTATCAACTTCTCTAATTGGGCTAGTAACATGTCCATCAGCAGAGCCTTCATGGATTGGCTCTGCTGGACTTAGTAGAGTCTTTGAGCAGCTTCTTCTCTCTCAGAAGCTGTCTTTGGGGCTTCTCCCGCCCCCACTAAAACCCAGGCTGTGTTAAACCAGAACAAAAACATAACAGAATTAAAAGTACTAGGGTTGACAGTCAGCCCTATATTATATTTCTCTTCCAAAACTTTCTTCTAGCCTTAATTTTTTAAGTATTTTTTTTTAGATTTTTAAGTAACTGCAATGTAATTTTGCTTTTGCATGAACATGCTTTTTTTTTCTGCTTCCTTACCTTCTTTAACAGAAAAAAATATTTCATATACAAAGCCTGAATCTAAGAGAGATTTTATCCCATTGACATATCCAATGACTTCGTGATACTGACATTTTTTTTTTTTCCTGCAAAGTGGCAGCTTTCCTTAATGCAGGGGAGAGCAAATCCAGCAGTGGGACAGACCAGGCAGTATACCTCAACTTTATTCCATGCATCAGCTAAGAAAATGTAAGAAACTACACCTAGAGGTTTCTCGATAGCCAGATAGCTGTGCACAGGAAGTATTAGGAAATATTCTGCTTGGCTGTGAATTTTAATGACTTGGTAGTTATCTCAAGAACTTCTCTCAGGTAGTTATTTCTAGTCCAAGTGACCATCACTTGGTTAAGTGTCTGTACAGACATAGAGAGATGGCCAAAACACAGCTGAAATAATCCAAGGATCCCCTTTGTTTACACCCAGAATCAGAGACTGTGTTTTTAATCCAGCGTCACAGTGATTATTGAGATATTTAGAGATATTTTCATTTCCTTACTTCTTTGGTTTAGCATTCATCTTGTAAACAATATTTTCTGTATCTATATTAATGGGTCTGGATTTGTAGAGGAGCATTCCTGGTATATAATTGCAGGGACTCATAGACTGTAATCCATGTTCCTGGTTAGCTGCACACTTGTCTCAAACAGGATCTTTCAGGGAACATTTGCCACAGGCACTTGGCATCCAGCCAATCACTGTGGAAACTAAGACAATTTACTAAGGGGTCAACCCATACCATACTGCTGGAAATGCCTGGGATATTCCTGGGCTAACTTACTAGGATGGGTGTAGCCTTCAGGCCTGATTTGAATCCTGGACAGTCTCACTGTACCTGTCACACCTACCTGTACAAATAATGTTGAAGACTCCCGTGGATATTTGCCAGCTTGGAGCTGCAGTGTGGGTGATGAAAGAGATGCCATCTATTATTTTCAAATGATGAACCATAAAACATTTTAGCCTCTAACACACCTTCAAGAAGGTTTTAATTTAACCAGTATGTCAATATTCTGTGGGTTCTCCTCTTACTGGTGCTGAGATGCAAAGGGAAGAAAGGGTCTACTGTGTTTAACTCTGCTTTTAATCACTCGTCAGCAAGCTGTAAAAATCCTTCAAATATTTATCATTAATTTACTGAGGATTCTGCAGCTTCTTTTCTCCACTAACTCCAATTTCTGGTCCTGTTAAACTCTTTGCCATTTAAACAACAAACAACATGAATATCCCTTTTGTGGAGTCAGATGCAAAGATAACGTCTCCCTCTTGTTTTCTGACTTTATGTTGATCCTTGGAAAATTTCTTCTCTCTGAATGCCTGTACAGCTGCTGTTGCTAAGATCTTGTACTGGATAGCTCTGCTCCACTCTGCTTTTCTTGCCTGACACTAGGAGGAGGGCAGCTTCTGCCCTCTGAAGTGGATGTTAGCAGACTAGAGGAATGGAAGGGCTTTTTCCAAGGAAATTTGTCACGTGATGAAGGCTGGAGGCCTCCCTGAATGAAATACAATTGCACACCATTCACAGTCTACTGATAAAAGTGATGGCTGTCTACCTAAACTCACCCCAGTAGTGATGTTTTCTGCAGCAGGTTTGCCTTCAGCAAGAGATCATTGCCATTCCACAGCCTGCACTGGGAGAATTCCTTGGTACCTGGGTGTCTCTGTGTGTTTCATTCCCCACATGCAGCTTCTGACAACTATCTACTTCCTAACACCCTTTCCACCTTCCATCTTGCCTGGCCACTTATGCCCACACAACAGTCCACTACAGGGCACATGTCCTGATCTTGTACTTTACAGTTTCAGCATGCGAGACTTCTGTCATGTGCCTTTTCCCTGGCAGGTTTCACACGTCTTGTGAACCATTTCAAAGTTCACATGCCATGACCTTTGGTAGACTGGAGCACACATACACCACATTAAACTGTCTCTGCCTTTAATTATGTTCTGTGACATCTCACATGCTTCCCTGATTGATCCTGTAATTTGACAGAAAAAGGAAAGAATTTCAGTCTCCTCTGCAGATTTCCCTCTACATTTGCATTTATGAGAGGAATGAGTCCACAAAATGGGCAGCTTAAAACAATGAAAGAAACAGCAGAAAGATGGCATAAACATCTAGGAAAGGGACAGATTAAGACACTGGTCACAAGCAAATGTTTTGCAGTTACCTGAGTTACTTAATTTTAGCTCAATTGTTTGGCTGCTCTAGCAAAGACTGAGGAGTTGTGTGCAATATTCTTCCTTTTGCCAGCAGCTCAGAGACACAGCAACATTATTTGACCATGTTTGCTTTTGGGGTTTTCTCTGGGGATTTTATGCTTTACACTTCAGGAATATACTTTAGGAATACCTGCCACATCAGGTGGTGGAACATGGCTATTCCTGCCTCGTGGAAGTCTGGGGAAAGGAACTTCA
This sequence comes from Leptocoma aspasia, assembly GCA_013399835.1. Classification (NCBI taxonomy): domain Eukaryota; kingdom Metazoa; phylum Chordata; class Aves; order Passeriformes; family Nectariniidae; genus Leptocoma; species Leptocoma aspasia. Next base: position 377,127 of record VXAX01001515.1, on the reverse strand, counting down.
GATTTCTGTGGTGTATGTCGCTTCTGTGACAAGCCAGTGGGCATGAGTTGAATTCAAAGAAGGCACTTGTTTATGGAATGACCCAAAGCAGAGCACAGCACCATCCCATACCACACAAAGACAGCTGCTTAGAGTCAAGAGAGGAGAATCAGTACGGGGCGGGAATGAGACATCAGTCTGTGCATTACAATGACATCTTTTTGTCTCTGCATGGATGCACTAAAGGTACTTGTCAGACTTTCTTCCTCTTCTGATCATCTCATTACCCACCTCCCCAGAAAGGATCAGTGTTCTTCAGTCAGTTTTGGAAATGTGACTTTCTTATGGCACATATTACTAGTATCAACAAGAAGCCTTTCTTAAGGTTTCATGGATATCTGCCTCACCATTTTGAAGTTTAAAATATAGAAGGATTGTTTCCAATTTTATTCCATTTATCAGGGTATGAGAGTTTCAATTTGGTTGTCAGAAACTTAAATGGATTGAGAATCATTTTTTAAGTCAAAAATTATTACAGTCCCACACCTTTGTGAGAGAAAAGAATCAGGATACTTGAGGGAAATGGATTTGTTAGGATGGGAGAAAGACATCTTTGCTGATGATTCACACTATAATGATGTCTGACTCTTTTATTCTGAGCAGGAGCTACAAAGAGATGATTTTTCTACCTATTGAAGAGATTCAATGAGGACATACCAGCACAGCTAGGACTTATTTTGTCTTTGTCTGGGTTCCCTCAGATATAATTTTCTAGGTTTCACATTTTAGGAACAAACTTTTCCTGTAAGTCAAGACAATACTTACTCAAAAGGTGAGCTACTAAGGACAATACACATTTGTGTTACAGGATCATGTATTGGACAGGTCTGTAAAAGAATGGGACTTCCAGCTCCTTAAAAGCTATCAAACAGAATATAACTTTATTTGTATGGGATGAAAACTGGCTGACCTATGGTATATTATTTATGCTATTAAGTCATTGTAAACTTGTGGTCTCCTGTGGGGAATAAGGGCAACTCCTAGACAGGCCATGATGCTGGAGATGCCATAAATCTCCTCTCTTTTTCAGGTTATAGCATGCATTGAGAACAGATTTCAAAGTGAGTGATGCTCTTGGAAATGAGTAGACAACTTGCTATTCTCTATACCAGAAACTTTCCAAGCCTGATTGCGGTAGTCAGCTTGCAAGGTCTTCCATGCGAAGTGTCTTACTGACAGTGAAAACTAGCATTTTCTATAGGAAATCTTGTTAATTAAGTAAATCATATTTACTACTTTCCTCATTAATTCTAGTGTAATCTGACCACGCACACTACAGTCTTCCAAGAACTACTAACTGCAACTCTTCCACCGTAATTCACTGAATATCTGACAGGTGAGATTGTTGCACTGGCCAAGAAAAAGTATTTAAGACTTGCAGTGGATTTCCAGCCTGAATGGGATGGCAGCCTGCCTGATGTTATCCTAGAGATATTATCTGTAACTAGGTATTTATTCTTTTGATTGATGTGTTCATATGCTTCCAGGTAAACACAAATGTTAAAATGAATAGTTAATTAGAGGAACTACTAGCCATAACAACAATAATTGAACATTATGACAGCAACAATGGTTTTGTGATGGAGCACTAATGTCTCCTGTCTCCTCTGTTTGTGTAGACTGTTCAAAGAACTGTCTGTTCCTCACATTTAACAAGCTGCTCCAGGTGGGGACTCTGAAGGGATGGAGTGAAAGTAATGCCAAGGAAATTGTTCAAAACTTGTTCATGAAGAAAACAAGCTTGAGAGGGACGAGGGATGTTCAGGCTCCATTCCACTTTCCTTCTCAGCGGCTTTTTCGTAATTCAAACGTCATAGGCTAGATCAGTGTATCTACAATGAGCTCTTCAGTCTCTTCTTTCAAGGACCTTGCTTCTTCCAAAAGGGAGATCTGACAGTTTCAAGTGGAATGGTTCTTGCGGGTGATTTTCTTTAAAAGGTCAAACTAAATCCAACAAAACCAGAACATAATAAACCCCACATACCTGACGAAGAGAATAAACTTGTCTTTGGCTTTTGTTTGTTTGTTTGTTTTTACTTTTTGGAAAGAATAGAAGAAGACCTGGCCTATCTCATCAGATATCCTAGCCATTGCTATAGACTGTACAATTTGACTGCATCAGGAAAGGAAAGGAAAGTTGATTTTTGCAATTGGCTGAAAGTTTTGTTCTTCAAGTGTGTAAGTCTAGAAGGTGAAAGCAGACCAGAAAATAAAGTTGTGAAACAGATCTGCTTGAAGTATCACAGTTCCTACTCATTAGAGTAGTGAAAGCTTCAACAAATCTTTTACAAACTGAAGTCAGAGTATAACAAAATGTCATAGAACTCTACAGGACTAAGAGAGGCTTTTCCAGAACAGTAGAATCCCAGAGAGGGTATCTGTATTTGAGAAAAAAACCCAGAGATAAATGGCTCCTAGTCTTTCTTTCACTCTCTATAAAATTTCCTCTGAATACCTGGCTTTAAGTCCAGCATCTTAATCACATATACAGGAAAAAAAAAAAAAAAACCAAACCAAAACATTCCAAATTGACTAGGGGTTTTTCCTGATTGAAGAGAAACAAGTGTTTTGTTCTGTTGCACATTAGCTGTAATAAGTTTCACTTCTAAAAAAATGCTAGTGCAATAGAAGTGAAGAGTAGATCTCCTGATAGGATTAATCTTTTTCAGGATATTACATGATTAGAAGTCTTTATGAGAAGTAGAGGGACTCATATGCGTTTATCAAAAGACGACAAACTGTCTTGCACAGTGTAGTCAACATCTTACATTCCAGTTAAAAAGGAGGTAACACCATTGCTGTGGAGTTAAGATTTGGAACTTCAGTTTACTGCAGTTCCTTTGTTTTTTTTAGTATTCTGGCAAGGAAGCAGAATAGCATACCTTTGGTCTGAGGATGGCCTTCTGTCATGGGGTAAAAGCAAAGAATCCTGCACCTGTTTGTACTTAGATGGATTTTGTTATGACTTCAGCAAAGACCCTTTGAGCCTGTTACTAATGCATTTGAATTACATGGGTTTGCATCACTGAACTAACAACAATATTAGGTGTTCTCCCATTCTGTTTTATAACTGGCAATAGACAACTTTCCACTCATAGCAGAATCTGAAGGACTGAGATATCCCAGACCATTTCCTTTTGGACTGCAGATGTCTGCAAAGTTGGAGACTTCACAACCTGTCTGGGCAGCCTATTCCACTCTTTGACCACTCTTGCAATATTTTTTTTTTCTTATGCTTTAATGAAATTCTCATGTTTCAGTTTGTGCCCATTACCTCTGATTCTGTGGCTGGGTAACACTGAGAATTTTCAGGTTCCCTCTTCTTCATTCCCTTCACTCAACTGTTAACACACATTGGTACTGCTCTCCTGAGCCTTCACTTCTCTGAGCTGAACAGTCATGGTTCTCTCACCCTCTTCTTGTACAAAAGACACTTCAGTGCCTTCACTGAACTTTATTCAGAAAGTCTATGTCTCTGTTGTACTGGAGAAGGTGGAACTGATCCCCCACATTCCAGCCATGTCTTCAGTGCTGCTGAGAGAAAGAAGGGACAGATCACATCCCTTGCCCTGCTGACAGTTCTGTTCCTGGTGCAGTCCAGGCTGCTGGCAGCTTGAGGATGCATGGCTGGCTCACAGTCAGCTTGCTGTCCACCAGGACCCCCAGGTCCTTCTCTGCAGTGCTGCTCTCCATCAGCTCCCACCATTCACATCCCTGATTCCTTCTGTCTTATTCTCAAATGTCAGAGTGAAGCACCCACCCTTGTTCATTCCTCAGCTGTGCAAATTACAGAGTTATTACCAATAATCTTCAGAATACTCCTGGACTCTTGTTCATAGTAATAACAGGTCACCATACTTTATGTGGATATTCCCCATTAACTCTTTAAAAGAAAGAAAATAAGATAATGGATTGGATACTGTTATTTGTATTTGTGTCACTATTAAAAACCTAGCAATTTCTATGGATCAGAAAATGAAAATATATTATCCCAGAAACAGAAAAAGTTCATACTGATAAGCCCTCTTTGAATTTATATTATTGAATTTATATTATTTCTTATATTTCCTTGAATTTCCAATTTCCCCCTTGAATTTATATTATTTCCTATATTTCCTATTTTAGACAGAAACTGATAAAAAAGACATTGTCTAAGTTATTAACCATCTCTCACATTACTTAGAATGACTATTCCATTTTTAGTCACAATTGTTTTGCATTTCAAAGACCTTTTTTATGAAAATTAGAAAATAAATTCTCTGATTCTTTCTCTTTTCATAGTGATTTTCTGCATGACAAGGTCACACCCACAGAGCTGTATCAAGCTCCTAATTATGGCCCTGATTTAATTCATCTACAGATGAACAAGGCAATCTGTCATGAATAATTTCAGAGCCTTGGAGTTAGACAAACTCCAACAAAGCCATTAGAGATGCTCAGTTCCTTGAGCATCTCACCAAGCATCAGGTAATATTCACTGGAATATGTGATGCATCACTAGTTGTGCGATTGTGAACCAAAAAATCGTCTTGCTGCTCCTGAGATCTGCCAGTCAAAATTGCAAGGATACACCAGTATAGACTTGTCCACCTTTGAACATTTGAGGGAGTAACTTCACTAATACCAGGACCATGTTGGTTTACTGAATTAGTCTGTGGTTTCTGGCAGAGATGGTGAATTGTAATAGAATGATGTTGTTTTGTTTTCCACCTTGAGTGCAATTGTGTGTGAAACGTTCTTTCGTAGTTTTCCTGCTTATATTTACCCATGTGAGTCTGCATATGAAGTTTAGGCTGCAGGATCCCTTGTTAGTCTAGTAACCACTTTTTTTCAGCTCAGGATTTCCTACACTGATCCATGATGGATTGCAGGAGCAGAACTATTGCAAAGATGCAGGTATTGAATTCATCAACTCTCTTCAAGGTTTTCTTTGGTCTTCCTCCTAACTAGGTGAAATTTCTACCCTCCATATATACAGTCCAATCTTATCCTCTTCTCCTTCTTTACATACAGCATGATCTAGACAGAATCTTAAGACATATAGTCACATATAGTATGTAGCATGTACTTCATTGAGATTATTAACATATGATATATTTTAATATTTAAATAACTCTGAATGAGGCAGAAGTTCATTTTTATCCATAGCATTCTTCAACTTTCTGGTCATACAATTTCTTTTAGTTCTGCTCAGCTCTTCAGAGACAAAAAGACGACCATTCAGTCTCCACCAGACCATGTCCTCCAGCGATCTCATATTTTCTCCATGTCAATTATGCATTTCTGCACCTGCAAAGATAACACAGTGGGTACACAAAGCAGGCTGTAGATAATAAGACTTAGCCCTTGCTGGGCTCTTTGTCTTTATCCCACATAGGGATGTTTCAGCCCTAGGAGTGATTAAACCTCGTAACCAACCTGAAATGTTATGCTTTGGCCTCCTTCCAGCTCCTCTGTAAAAGGCTGAAAATTCACAACATAAGAGGCATTTTAAATGTACTGTTCTTCCCTCTGGCAGAAAAGCTGTTCATAATCACTGCCATTTCTTAAGTTAACTGCAACAATATTCTGATTGGAGGTGTTCTTTCATCTGGCATTAGCCAAAGGAAATGACTTTACATCTACATTAATTTACATATACATTAAACTCATGACAAAGCAAATTGTAAAGATAAAGCACCATCATCATGACTCTGCTTCCACTGCCTGTGCATTTCTTTCTTTCAGTTTGACCAGCAGGTCTCGACTCATCCATAGCAGTCTCTTCCCTTTCTCTCCTGGTTTCTTACATATGGAGACCAAGGATATAATCCCTTCCAGCCTTAGCAAGATGGAAGCAGCTTAAAACTTGAAAGAAAAGGATATTCATGTAAGTTATGACACAAGGCACTTTCCCAAAATATATGTTGTTTTTGTAGTTTGTTAGAGCCACTCAGCACAGACATTAACCTAAATTTGCTTAATCTGCTTTCCTCCTTTGTTAGTCATAGTCATCCTTAGAGAAACAGCCTTGGTGTTGGTGCTCTCCTCTTAACACTTAGACTGATAATCAGTGGTCAGTCAGCTGCTGTTCAGTATGTACATAAAATCAGCATTGTGAAAGACAAAGTATGTGCAAGGATGTGCCAGGTGAGCATGTCACGACATCCCGAAAGCAAAGTAAATAAAGGGACACCAGAATTCAGCACATCTGTCCATCTCTCTGTCTATGTCTAAATTTCTAAGGCCATCAAAGAGCAACTGCTGATTGGAAATTAGATTTGTAGGTCAAGGAAGAAACCTGCTTTAAGACCTGACTAAATTATTTTCTGTCGGTTGAATTAGATGAAACTCTTAAACGAAATCAAGGGATGCTGAAGAGAGACAGCAGCATCTGAAGAGGCCGGAGGCCATAGTGAATGTTTTGTAAGTTGTGCGAGTGCCTCAGATAATAATGAAAATAATCAAAGGCTTCTCAGCTAGAATAACTTTCTCCTCCGGGAAAAACACTACTGACAGAAGTAATGGGCTTTAGAAAAGCAAATACAAGCCGGGACAGTGTATTTAAAGCAACTGTTGGTGAAAAACAATATAATTAGAACTCTGTGTTTGCTTTACAGTCACAAATTGTTGCAATTTACTTTGCTCTCTGGTTTCCTAGGAGGTAAAAGGAAGAGGAACAGGAATAAATTTCCCTCTGGGCTTTGGTATTTTAGCCAAGCCAATCTTGATCAGACTTCCTCATTATAAAGAAGATATCTCACCCACGGACATTAAAAGGATGTATGACTCTGTTCTTTATTTAGAAAGAAGATATTTGGATTTAATTTAATTTCTTTCATTATTTAAGTCCGTCCTTCCTTCCTTCCTTCCTTCCTTCCTTCCT
>VXAX01001515.1:206288-360479 GCA_013399835.1 Leptocoma aspasia | reverse complement strand
AAAAAAAAAAAAAAAAGTAGAATAGCAAGCTGGTATGATTTCAAGAACAGTTTTAAGCTGCTGGACTCTGTATCTCAGGAAAAGTGTCTAGGACATTTCTGGCTGTGAAAATCTATATAAAAAGTCCTGAGACACCTTGGTTCTTGTGTAGATTTATTTCATATGAAAAAAAAAAAAGCAGCTACATTTAATCAGGGGTCTTCAGGTTGCCTCCTGTATCTCCTTTCACGCAAAGTCATTTATGGAACACTCAGGCCAAGCTAACTGTGGTTAGACTACAAGATAGGCTCCAGTGAAGTCTCTTGGGATGCCTTAATTGCTTGAGTTTGGCATGAATAAGGCACAGCAATGACTTTCTTGTTTCATCTCTCCTCGTCATTACCTTTCACCTAGAGCTTAAGGCAGAGCGAGAAGCATGCAACTAAGGGATTTCTTAAAAGTGAAATGGGGAAGACAGTAATTAATTTTTTTAACATTTCCCAGTCTTATCACATGTTGTGTGTTCTAAGGAAGTTAATGGCATGCTCTTTATCTTTTAGCTAATGCTTGTTTTTCTTTTTAAATTGTGGAGCTGATCAATGCCTGCCAGGAGGCAATTTTTTTCTGCACAGTGGTAAGGAATATTATTCTTTTGTTGAAATATAAGCTTTCAATGTCTGCCAGCAGACTGTGAACCAGCTATCAGCAAGGCATAGAGCAGTCTCTCCTTTTGCATCTCTGTTGTGATTGGAGGAGGAAATACAGGCTCCATAAAGGACAGGATGTTTTCAAATTACCATGGTGGTGGGGGGGTGTGTGGTTTTTTCTGGTTTGTATATTTGGAGCTTTTGGGGAGAAAGAGCTGGGGTTTTGAGGTGTTTTGGAGTTTGGGGGTTTGTTTGTTTTGGTTCGTTGGCTTGGTTTTGTTTTTTCTGCATGTTATTACAGAAACATGTTTATGAAATTAATGTATGTAGGGAAGCACACTTTCAATCTCATGGTCATATTAAATGTTTTTGACAGAATGTGGTCTCTTGCTGCTTCCTGAATAAACAGTCCAAAGACCATTAGACAGAAATGAGTTATACAAAGCAGTAACAAAATTATAATGCACAGTGGCATCTCTGGAAATAAGCAACTATAAATTAATTTAAGCTCTGTCATATACTGAGAGTATGAATTAGAGCTCAATATAAGTACGGAAGTAAGATTTTTCCAGTTAAGCCCACAAGATCATAAATCATGGAGGCTCAAGGTATCCCTCATACAAAGTGGTTCTGATTCAGAGGTAAGAAATGAGGACTAAGCAAAGAAGAATGAAAGAAGACCCTTAGGTCCTAGAAAAGGAGATTTCACAGATCAACCATATGGCTTTGTTGTGGAGGAAGATTGTCCCTTTACTATATACATAGCATGGTTTGATGATTCTCTGATGATCCTCATGGTGTGTGACTGTGTCGTATTTTAATGATGGTCTGCTTCTGGTGGAATAGATCTTGATCCTTCACTAAGGGAGGCACATTGTGGAGCATACGGGGCTGCCTACCACCCTAGTGTAGCAAACTTCAGTGTTGTGTTGGAGTCCAGGGCACAGGGAATATTTCTCTCCCTGTTTTAGGAGGCCCTGGTTCCCAGCTGGACACTACTTTTAACCTCTGTCCCTGGAAAAAATTGACAAGGCTTTGGGATGAGTTGGAGCATACAGGTGTGAACTAGGTAGTAGTAGCAGTAGTAGTAGTAGTTTATCACAGGGTGAAGAATATAGGGGTTTAGGATTTTAATATGAGAGTGAGTAGGAGACAAGATGGAGGACTCTGGGTGTTGTCTCATCTCCTTCTTCTTCTTCTGCTCCATTTTCTGTAGTACTGGTGGCACAAATTTATTGGTTAGAGAAAGCAGTGGCATGAGTGTTATGTGAATAGATTAATAGAAGTTATTGGTAGAAAAATAGAAACAAAGTGTATGTTAGAAGGTAATTGGACTAGATAGCTTTAAAAAGACCTCGGTTTTGGGTATCGGGGCTCCATTTTGTGCCTTGTTTCTCGTACGCTAAGTCTGGTGTGTAGACGGCATACTGAACTTAAGATAAGAGAAAAATAAAGAACAGCCTGAAGACCAAGAAACAGAGAGTCCTGCTCGTTTTTCACTCTTTGCCAAGAACTCACAAGGGAATCTCCTCCAAGGGCCCAGGTGGTAGGTTCCCTCTTGTGTCGGGGGCTCAAAAACCTGACATGTTGTATTCCTCTGTGCATGATATTTTGCTCTATTACTGCAGTGGGGCTTTTCTTTCATGTAAAAAAGAAGAATTTCTCTCACTCCAGTGACAGTCAGACTCCTAGCATGTGATGTCTGTTCACGTCACCTCAGATTGTGATACTTCTTGGAGAAGTATCACTTACATAGAAACAGTCGATTTCAGAGCTTAAAAGCTGTGATGTGTGCCAGGGTCCTGTTGATCTGTTTGAATCCCTTCCTTGGAACAGTTTAGTCTTGAGATTTCACACAGGATTTTGGAAGCTGACCACCTTGATTTTTTATAATACTTGAAAGAGATAAGAGATGAACCTTTTTCAGTCTTTACCCTGACAATTAGAAGATTTATCCTTGCGCCTTATGCATGCTCCTTGGCCTGTTCTTTTGTTTGTGTCTTGATTTGCTTCACTTTGCAAAAAGAAAAACATCCTTCAAGATCAATATTAGTAATCCATAAAGAGCCTACTGGGTCCAGAATCTGCACATCTCCACAGTTTGCTACTGAGCCTTCCTTGTTCTTTCCTCTCATCTGGGACCTGTGAGCCCTGAAAACCCTTTGGTTGTGTTTTTTGCTGCTGGAACACCTGTGGACAGTAACTGTTTTCTGTCTTCCTCTCCCATATGCACGTTGGTCAAATGACTGTGATTCATGTCTTCCATGACTACTATAGGGGTTTAGGTGGTAGTTTAGGTTCAGTTCAGGTAGAACTGAACTGGGAGTGTTCAGTTCTCTCTGCTATGTGCATTTGTAGTTAGTGATAGCTCTTTGGTGTAGAGAGTTCCATCAGGGCAGATGTACTGCAAAGTCACATCCATAGCCGTCTCCTGTCCACTCCCATTTTACTTCCCACTACTGTTCCCTGTACATATCTGGCTGCAGGTGTGCTCTGCTCACCATACAGGCAGCAGTGCAGTGCTGAGGAGTCAGAGCAAGCTGTCTTCTTACCTCTCAGCATCCTCACCAGATGGGAATTGCACACTTGTGCTCACATCAGAAAAAAAACTTTGTGCTTAACCTGAAATTCTCAGCACCATGAGGCAGGAATTCTTGCAGAAGCTGCTGTCCAGTTGTGCTGAGTGAGACCAGTGAATCCTAAACACTTGGTTGTTTTGGCATTCCCCATTGTCAGCACTGAAAATGGTAGACTTCCATGAAATTGTTGCTGTTTCATAACTGAGTATTATCCCTGTAAAACTGGAGAAAACCTCACAGTGAGACAGTAGGGCTGGCTCTTCTTCCTTTCTCCTCTTATTTAAAATCTCCCCAAGGCCCTCTAAGCTCTGCCCTTTGGTGCTTTTTTTTTTTCCCCCAATTAAATAATTCCATTCCAGTATTGGTAATCATCCTAATTAGAAGATTTGGTAAGCAGAGGTTGGTAGGCAGAGGATGTTCTAGATATTCACCAACTGTGCCTCAGAAACTAAAGCACAGGATTCAGAAAGCACATGACACTGCTTCCATGTACCTGTAATCACAGCAGGTACCTGTGCAAATGAACCCTGCAATCTAGTGAGACAGCAGTTCTGCCATTATCCCCTTTTTTGACCTAAGAGAGGTGGAAAGAAAATCCAGAGCAGAAAGACAAGATGTGGAGGGTTGATCAGTGAGACTGGGACAGAGTGTGAATTCAAAAACCTGCAAATTTTGTCTCCTCTTGTGATGAACTGAGACATGGTAAAATGTGCAAGCAAAAGAGTGTCTACATCTGAAATATCTGAGCCAGGAACCTAGTAGTGGCTGCATTGGGCCCTCAGGGCCTGACATCAACACACCATTCCAGGTCATCCCATGGTCGTCGTAAAGTAGATTTTACTTGGACCTCAGTTGTGGAACTAGTGCCTGATGAAGCATAGCATAATGTTTATTATCCTATCCATGTGCCCACCATTCCACAAAGGTCTTTCCTTCCTCACTCCAACAGCAACCAACAGAGGGTACCCATGGATCTTTGTCACCCTCCCAGCTCTTTCCACAGGCCACAGCTCGGCTCACTTTTCAGCTCTTTGGTGACTCTGTTTCTGTAGCTGCAATGCTTAAAAGCCTCCTTGCAAGACATTTGCCCTGGCAAGTTCCACATCCTGCGGTGTTCATCAGTGGGATATCATCCAGACCATGTTCCATTCACAGTAATCTTCTATTAGATGACAGCTTCCTTTGTTCTAGATTCTCCCTGCCCATGCAAGACTAGATATGATGACAGGAGTCTTTTCTATAGCAGCACATCGACAGAGTTCAATGCTTCCTCTAGCTTCCTCTGGATGGTGGCCCTCCAGCACAGTTCACAGACAAACAAAACAGCTGTTGTAGGTTTTACTTGGTCTGTGTCTTCCTGGATTGCAGATTATATACATGTTCTTAGGTTTTGATTTATCCAGTTGTGCTAGACTAAGCAAATGTTTTTATTATTTTTTGTGCGTTATATCTCAAGCATTATACCCTTCCCATAATACTGTTATATCTACGGGAGTAGCATGTCATTATGAGTGATGGAGATTAATCAGGGTGTGCTGCCTGCATTGTTCTCTTCCTGTTTGGCAGAGTACTGACAGTGTCTAAATCTCAGTCTGAAAGAAAAAATTATCTGACTCTCATGGAAAAGACAATATGAAGTATTCAGCATGGAAAAGGCAGTGATAACAGGCTTTGGCAGACAGAGAAGTTCTACTCAAGAATTCTTCACAGGTGGCATATACACAGACACAAGCAACATGTGTGGTTCCCTGGAGAAAATTCAGTCGTGAGAAATTTAAACTGTTGATTTGGGTCCATGCCACAAATACCTTCAGCTTAGGGGAAGCACTTAGATAAAAAACTGTAGGATACAATTTCCTCCATCTAACTGAACAGAGAATACTTCAATGACAAAAGCTGTACACAACTGTATTTCTCAGGAAAGATACACAACTGTTTTTAATGCTTTGTATGCCACTTGCTTATTTCCAGAGATGGCTTCCATTTCCTTCAGAAATATACAGGTGAATTTTTGTGGCAGTCCAACCCTAGAAGATCCATGACCCAACAGATCTGAGATGCCTAGAGTGAGAAAAGTCACTCCTAAACTAAAAAAACAACATTGTAGCTAAGCATAGGCTCTGATGAGCCCTTGTAAGAGGCAGAAACAGGGCTGTGCTGTTCAACAAAACAGACACAGTGTGTAGCAAACAGATTCACTATGCTGATGGTAATAAAGCTCAGTCAGTGAGAGGAGATGCTGATCAACCTGTGCTGACCTCTGCCGTTTTCATTTCCCATCCTACTTCTTAATTAATTTCAGATGCTTCATGTTTTTCCACTTTTCTGTATCAACTAGGTCCTCATTAGACCTGTTCTGTATGATTTTTCTGCTGGTAAAGGAATGATATTAATGAGAGAAACTGCCATTTAATTTCAGTCTCTCATTGTTTCATAAACCATATATTCATGGAGATTTTTTTCTTCCATAGATTGTGGTGGATTGATTTCTCTAGAGCATTGCTGGCTTTTGAACCCTGGAATTTGCAGGAACCTTATGCCATGATGCTGCAGAAAAGATGAAATTCAAGAACTTTTATTATTGTGTATTGTATGCTTCATCTTTGCTTAGGAAGAATAGTTACTATTCATGAGCTGGGTCTATTCAGAACCGATTGTTAAGGTCTAGAGAAAGAAAGCTGTTTGTACAGGTTGTAAACAGAATTTCATAGCTTTAAACTTTCTTTTTATTGCTTTTTAGAGATACCTATATAAGTTCACTTTTATTCTCTTGACAGCCCCACATCTGATCTGACTGGGTACCTTTCCTTTGATTCAATTGTGTTTCCTCTTTCTTTTATGTGACTGGGAATTTAGAAAACACATGCATTTCTCTGTGCTGACTCACACTCATTTCTTTAGCTGTCTTCCAAGGATGCAGTCAAAGATAAGGTCAAAATTACTTTTGTTGTTCTATTGAAAGCCTTAAGTGGTAGCCTGGATTGAAAGATGTAGTCTTCAATTTTGTAAAAACCTCTTTCTTTTTTAATTTTAAGCCTGTTCCTTTCCCTGAAAAACTTTCTAAAAAACTGAGTTTTACTGTTTTGTGTGATAATGTGCAACCTTCTCCTGAAGTCTGACAGTTAGGAACAATACCTAATGGGACTGTGTCAATTATGACACCTTCCTGCTCAGCAAGGAAATAAAGAACAACCATTTATTTAAAACTGCATATGAACAGATATGGAAATTTTTATGGTGAATTACTGTCGGTTATATTCTCTTTTAATTACTGTCATATTATTTTGGTGAGTCGTTTTATCACTACAGGTTTTTTCTACAGGTTGGAAAATTTTGCTGATTTAATTCAGTCTTCTGTTTTGTGTTTCTGTCCTATGTGATTTTACCTTGGCCTAAATTTCTCTGAGAAAGTTCACTTGCATCAGAAGCAGAGGAATATTTATTATTAAAGCATTCTGAACCATACTGGCTCCCTTTCATTTTTAGTTGCAAACACACGCTAACATTGTGCAGTAATTTTTAACACATTGCCATGCCCATTTTCAGTTATAATTTAGAAAAATATTTTTAAGTGTACTGAATGTTAGAAGTGTTTGTTAATTGGCATTATGCATTTTGGGGTTTTGTCTTTTTTTTTGTTTGTTTGTTTTTGGTTTTTTTTGTTAAGAATAATTAAGTCATTTAGTTCTGCTTTTTTATGTGACTGTAAATGAACCTAACTCATTACACAGTTTTCTAGTTCACGCCAACAATCCCTAAAAAGATGAGTGGCATTTCTGGATGTTGAAGAAAATGAAATCTTGAAAAAAAATAGAAGACTGTCACTTATTGCACTACGAATATTCTTTCCAGAGCAAGTTTCTTCCTCACCTAAAGCATTTCAATTAGAAATGTGGCTATTCTGACCCATAATAAGGGACTTTCCCTACTCTCACCTGTCTTACCAATTATGTCTCAATAGTCACAGTATAGCTTGTGTCAGTAATAGCAGTCTCAGAAAAAAATTTCCACCTGAAAGAGCTGTGGATGACTCATTAGCTTAAATATACTCTCTGACTCAACCAGTAGCGCTGTGGTGATGTGCACAGACTAAGAAGTAAAGCCTTTTCCCAGGAGTCTGGGAGTCTGTGGGAAGGTGAGAGTGATCTACCTGTGGTAGACTAATGGGAGAAAAGCTAGAAGATAGAACAAGAAAACAGAACAAAGAAGAGGATACAACTGAATCTCTCAGAAGTTGACCATCTGAACTTCAGATCTGTTCTTCACGTGCTGAAGTAGACATCTAAGATTCCAGATAGATTTTTGAAATCCCAGCAGGATTAAGGTACTTTTCTGGAATGCCTTTAGTTTTGGACAATTAGCACAAAGCAGAAGCAGTGTGCTTCAACTCTCAGCCTGAGGGACACTCCCAGTGTGTATCCTAGTTTCTTTTGGTTTGTCTTCAATGGTGGCCAGTTGTTCAGATACTGCTATGCATGTACCTGGGAGACTGGAGCCCTGAGCGAGCAAAGCACCTCTAAATACACCATTCCTAAAGAGAGCAATACGAGCCTGTATACTGCCCATAATGTTTGATACTGTTTCATGTTGCTCAGTTCATTCTTCTCAAGAAACAACTCATACCTAGGGAAGGAACAGATATTTTTTTTGTTGCATGTGCTGGTCAGGCTTCATAGATAGGCTGAAAAAATGATCCAGCTCTGCTCATGGCTGCCATAAGCTGGCACTTGCTCTTTTAAAACAGACATTACTGCAAAGCTTTAAATTTCCTAATCCATTTAGAGCAGACAGTGCTTCTCATTTGATTTTTCTTCTTTTGAGCATTCCAGCTGTGAGAGGATTTAATAAGCCATATACTTGAATTTGTCCTAGAAAAGATGGATTTGGAACTGCCCTTTCATTTTCAGATTCTGACAGTTCTCATCTGGAAAATCTTTTTATATTTCTTGATATATTCTTTTGTACTCATACAGTAGTCACTGCCAATTATGCTCTTCTCAGCTATTATTCTGGGAAGTGTTTATCCATGGCTTTGAAACTCAGCTGGATGCATGGCTAAGCTGAAATATACAAACCTGTGTCTTTCTCCATGAGATCACAAGACTGGCTTATGGTTTGCAACTTTTACAGACATTGACCTAGTTTTATTTGCCTTATGGCTTTAGAGCTCCTGGATATTGTTGAGTCATGTTATCTGGCTCTGTGCTATGATCCTGAAGGATGGATAATATTGTAATTTGTGTAAAATTGGATTTTTTAATGTATTAATAGAAGTTCAGGAGCTTTAAGAGAAAAGATCAACTCTCACAAAGCTGTCAGCAGTTGCAGTCATCACTTCTAGGGTACTCAGAGACGTCACTGAGTCTGAGAATTTGTCTAATAAATCTGGTGCTAAAAGTTCAAAAAATAAAAGCTTGGGTTAAAAAGAAGGTGGGGGGAGTGAAGTATTTTAGAAGTTGTCAGCTCTCTTGTTTAAAGTGAGAGACAGCAGATGGGCATTTCTAGAAGCCTGTGTGTCATTTATGACTGTGTCTGTTCCAGTACTGGGTTTCCTTAACTAAACTGAGAAAATACCTGATCCTGTATATACAATTTCTTTACCAATAGGAAACCAACCTAAAAGCAGACCCACAGGCCTGCTACAGATCTGAAAGGGACAATACTGAAAGGGACAAGACAGGGGCCTGTCTCTCTCCTGCCTGTGGATCACTTCTTGCTACTTAGCAATATTTCCCTTGGTCCAGGTTCAGGTAACAGTTTGAGCTCCTGGATGCCTTGTCACACACTCCTGCCTACCCAACCCCTACAGTTCACAGGTCTCTGCAAGGTGCTTTTCATGCCCAAGAAGCATGGCATTTGTAACTGCTGTCCATGGGATCTGTTCAGTGCAAAGTACAGTACAGAGAAGGGGAATGATCAGAGATCCGCGAGGGCTTTGGAAATGAGTAAACAGACTTCTACTACTATGGAAAATAGTAAAAACTCTGCACCATGGAAAAGAGAACATTTAGAAGGTATATGAGAAGGTTCTGTAGGTTCTTATGTGGTCTGGCAAAGGTGAATGGAGTTTGACTATTCACTGTTCCTTCAAAGCAAAGTTACAGAGCAACACATGAATTAGAAGAAAGGAGTTTCAAAACAGAAGGATTTCTTTTGTACTTTATGCAGTTTATCCTTAGTCATTACAACTCCTTGCTGCAGGATACTGTAACTGTTAAAAGTTCACACAGATTCAGAAGTCAACTTGACAAATTCATAGGAAAGAAATTAATTGAGGCCTCTTACATATAAAAACATCTCCTTTGGTTGGGGACGTCCATGAACTGCAAATTGCTTGTGATTAGGAGAGTATTGCTGTGTGCTCACTTACCCTGTTCTGCTCTCTCCAATACATTTGCTCTTGTCTGGTGTTACAGACTAGCTGGGATAAATGGTCCTTTGAGTTAGACCAAAAATGGCCATTTTTATGTCAAAAGAAGAGATTGTGTGGACACTGTTGGACAACCCAACCCTTAAGATTTACACAATGTTGCAGCTTTCCTCAGATTTTAGAAGCTGGGTATTATTTGTGGTAGAGAAATAAGGTGCAATATTTTGCTGTCTCTTACCATGTTGCTGGTTACAATGATGTGATCATGGTTTGCTTAACAAACACAAACCAATTGTCTCATCCCCTCTTCAAAATATGCTCAGGTAGAGAGATGATATCCCCCCTGAACACCTTCCAGTTGTGCACTAACTGACATAACTGATAACCAGGAGGCAACTGGGAGAAGGGCTGCATCTGCTGTGGTCAGCCAGAGTCACAAGTGTTACTCCCTTTTGCCTTTCTTTTGGACAAGCTCTGTAATAGGCACATTTAAAGCTTTTTCCCATGCTTGTAGGACTTCTTTAAAGGATAGGTTGATTTTGCTTGTTTTTTCTTAGTTAATTAATGTGCCTTTAAGTATCTGCTGTATGAAACTCAGCTTTTCTCCCTATCATGTCTTTTGATGTTTCTGTTTTAAAATTCCAATTGTTCCACTGCTGTCTCCAGGGATCAAGACTTGCATTTACCTTTTAATTTCTAAGAAATTCAGGATTTTTCTTTTTACATTTAAATACAAAAAGAAATGTGAGTATTCTGACCCATAATTTAGGACTCTCCCCTACTCTCACCTGTCTAACCAATTATGTCTCAATATTTACAGTATAGCATCCTTGCTTTTGTCAGTAATTGCAAACTTAGAAAAAAAATTTTCAACCATCATCTTATTTTTCAGTGTGAAAGGGTTCTTTGCTCTTAAAACTCCATTTGTCAGCCCTCTTAATGGTAGTGGCTAGGATATGCAGTGCACTTTGGGGTGAGTAACACACCAGTGAGGCACCTGACATAAGTCCTTGTGACTTATGCTGCTCAGCCTTCCTGTCACAGGAGCTTTAAGGATGCATTATCACTTCATGAGCAAGAGGTTTGTCTTATGCCCTTTACCTCTTTCCTTGGCTACTCCAGCTGAGAGCCTTGTGTTGTATGCACGTAACAGGCTGCAGTACAATGTCCTGGAACCCTTACAGCCTGAGAAAGGTTTATTGTAGGTGGGAGAACCAGAAGTAACTGTTGTCTTGTTGTCTGTCTGTTAAAAAGGATAACCAGCCCTAACCCCCAGGAGGGCAGTCTAGCTGGTAGTTTGGATATCAAATTCTCCTGGAGCGCAAGAAGTCATTACTGAATAGTTGCACACTCCTCAAGCCGTTCAGGTACAGTCATGCTGGGGAATGACATAGGCACGGGGAGATTATATAATCACAGCCAAGAAGTGAGTCTTGCTGACCCATCCTGGGCCTTCACCCCTACATGCCCACAGTGCCTTTTTGCTGGGTTAGTTTGGCTTTTGATGAGAGGATCTTGAGTCTGTTTATAGCCCTTGCAAACAGACTTAAAACATGGTGAACCAATCTGTGTGGATCATAACAGTGGTCTAGAGCTCCACAGGGCCCTCTGGCCAGATCCCATCAAGAGTGGACAACACTGGTCTGTAGCAGTAGGGATGGACATTCAGACCACATGTGTAGCTCTCTGGGCATGCCCTCACAGACGAAAAGCCTGTTGTCTGGCAGGGTCGAGCGTATCTGTGCTTCCAGTAAGCACTGTTCAGAGCCTGTGTTGTGAAAACCTTTCTGTGAAGGTGAGTTGTGCCCTATAGACAAAGTCAGAGACCAAAACATATGGATTTCCAAATCCTCTTATGGTAGATTGCCTGTCTCTGTGTTAGAAACTCGCTGATGCCTCCTAAGCCTTTGTGTTGTGCCAAGAACACTGGGAATGTCTGCTGACCTATCCCAACTCCTTCAAGAATGCACATTCCATTCCCTGCTTTTTGCACAAAGGTGTGTCCACACCAGGAGCCAAATTTCTCATGTTACCATTGAGCACCTGTGACACTTAGAAATGTTCATTGAGCAGAAGACATAGATGGCAGGTTTTAATCAGGAGGTCTTGACTCAAAAATGTGTAAATGCCTTCAATGTTTTTTGCCTTTTCTTGTAGTTGGAAGGACTTGAAAGTGAGCTTATTACATAGTGAGGAAGGGAGAGGTCAGGGAGAGGTCTTCATCCAAAGATGAAGACTTCTTTGGATACATTAGTGCATCCCCCAAGGTGCTAATAACTTACAGAAAAAGGGAGTTCTCCATGGACTCTGGCTGCTCAGAAGAAGGAGGCAGTTTTATGTATCTCATTAGCATGCTTAGAGAAAGATTTACATATAAAAGTCTGCCTTGTTGGACAGGAACAACACAAGGTAGCGATATTTTTAATGATAAAAACATCCAGGCACAATCTCCCCAATGTATTTCCCCACAAATCTTCATATTTACAATCTGTTAGATCATCCAGGAGACAGAATGAGTCATGTCAAAGCTACCCTTGGTAATTTACTGACTCCAAGCAGAGTAGGAGGAGAGTGCTAAAAACAAACCCAGGGAAACAGGCCATGTTCTACAGTTAAGAACAACTTACAAAAGAGAGTGATTAAGGGTTAACATGAAAACTGGAAGGCTTTAAATCAAGAAAGATGATGAATGTATGTTGCACTTGTTTAGCTTGGTGAGAAGTCTGAAAGGCTACATTAACTGCTCTAACTGTGTAGGGCCTGAAAACCAGTATGAAGTCTGTATTAAAACTGCTTTCACTTTCTTGCGCCATGGGGAAGTGATTAACTTTCAGGCCCACCTTATTTTAACCCTGTTGCATGAATGTCCATGGGAATGAGAATCAGTTCCCTATTTTTGTTAACGCTGTATGATAACTTACCCTGACCGTTCAAATTCCTCCTCCACAGCCCAAATCTGCAGTAGCTGACCACTGGGTTATAGCTGACAGTAGAAAATAAGTACTGACAATCTGTGGAGCTCAAAGACACTACAAGTTAGAGAAACATTCATTTACCTCTCGGGACAAGTATAGAGGGTTTATTCCTTCTTGTGCTTGCTAGAAATATCTGAGATGAGCAGGTTCAAGCTCAGCCAGTTCTGCCAGAAGTAACTTCACTGTTGCAACATAAACACCTTGAGAACACTTAATGCAAAATTTTTAGATTTTTTTCTGAAAAAATTGCATAACATTTTTCAGTCTGGGGAAAAAAAAAGAAATTCAGAATCAAAAACTACTTTCTGAAGTCTAAATGCCTTTATTTTTCTTCCCTTCTGTGTTCACTTGGGATTTTTTTTAATTTGTTGGTTTTGTTGCTACTTAAACAATGAGGGATTTCTAAAATTACGCTTTTTCTTTACAGCACATTTTTCTGTGTTATTTTCTGAGAATTTCTTTTCAAAATAAGTGGGACGTATCATACAGTAAGTCCATTTTGAACTCAGTTCTTGCAGAAATAGATGGCTCCTTCTTTTATGTGTTTTTTATCACATCAGACATCATTTAAGCTTCATAAGCAATAAGAAATGTATAATTAAGCATGTGAGCAGCTGATAATTTAAACCTGTGAGGGATCATCTGTTTGAGATTGCACAAAGTACTGAAGGTGTGTCCATACCAGGAGCCAAATTTCTCATGTTACCACTGTTTGAGATTACCCTTTCAGGTACCCTAATTTAGTGGGCTAGAGGGTTGTTTGTGAAAATCTGGGGAAAGAAAAAGAAGACATTTTAACACAGTATACTTGAGCACAATTTTTGACATGTTGAATACTTTACTTATAATTTTTTTATTATGGCAGGTGGAATAAAGTGCAAAGATTGAGCCAGCCATAGATTTTCCTAGTAATTCATTGAGCAGAAGGTGTTTGCAGTCTGCACCTTCACATTGCTGCTAGGAGGGAGACAGAAGATGCTGATGTCTCAGTATGCTGCTGCTTGCAGAGGTTTATCTTACCCACACAGATGATTTTTCTTTCTCATCCTGTTGTCAAGGTAAAGAATTGCTACTAATCATACATTTGGTGAGCTATTACAGCAGTTCCTAGCTTCCTATCTTTCAGCACAGGTGATATTTTCCATGAGAAAAGGGATAACTATCAGCTGACCCCAGATGAGGATGTCCAAGAAGTTTGAACTGTGTGCTTGATGTGCAGTCGTTACATTCCCAAAAGCTCAAAATAATTGGTAGCTCTTCTTAAAATAGACTTTCCCTTTTCTTTGCATCTTTCTGTCCTTTATTAATTTGTCCATTTTGGGGGAGGAAAATAGTTACTCACAAAATCACCAGAAGGAGAGTAAAATCACCAATGGGTGAGGGCAGGAAAGGCTGGGAATGGGGCAGTATAGTCTAGCTGTGTTGTCCAAACCCAAATTTCTTTAGGTTTAATTCAGCCACATTCTGCTGTGTGGTAAAGCCATGCTGGTAAAATCATGACTACATAGTCCATTAGCAAAAATTTCACTCTCCTCTTTAAAAATTGAGAGGATGAAATGATTATGGCAGTGATAACTGCCTTTCAATTAACAGACTCCTACCACCACTAGTAAGGACAAACAGATAAAAGCATAACTTTGCTTAGAACTTGGCTACTGAGTCCCAGGGACAGCAGGTGGAAAGAAAGTGAATTGCTATCCTTCTGAGTCTCGGTCTTAGATTATCAGTGAAGTGCAATTTGGACCCAAATAGCATATCCCAGTTAAAAAAAAACAAAACAAAACAAAACAAAGCAAAACAAAACAAAACAAAACAAACCAACCAAACCAAACCAAACAAAAAACCCAACATTTTTAAAGTGCTTCAGAGGTCAGAATGAGAGCAGCACTTGAAACATGCTGCTCTCACCTGCTTCTATACCTTTCAATTTCTGTTTGTGGAGGTTTTTCCAGGCTATTACTCCTGCTCTGTTAGAAATTATCAGGTAGTGTTAACACAAGAAAACGCATTTGCAGCACAGCAAGGTAGAGCATCCAGGCTTGCTTCAGACAGGCAAATGATGATGTCCTAACTTGTTGAGGTTTTCAGATTTGCACAGAGCTTTTAATTTTACCTTCATTTGCCAACAATTCTGGAAAATCAGCTGTGCAGTTCCCTTCTGATTCAGTACACAGGATTCAGTACTGTGTACAGGGCATTGTCTCCTTTATGTTGTATACAGTCAGGAGAAATGAATGCTCTGCTAACACCTAGAACTGGTCTCAAGGGCTTGAGGTAAGGAAAGGTAGCAGAAATCACAAAGGAAAGGAGGGAGAACAGGCTACAAATCTCCAGGTCTTTCAAAGTATTAGGACTGCTAGGATTGTATTATGAATCTGACAGCATCCATCTTATTTCTTCTTGACTCCCTAATGACACAGTCTGGAGAAGGTACCTAGATTTTATCAGAAAACTAGGGACAAAATTTACTATGTCATTTATATCTCTATTGCCCCCAAATGTGCCTGCTCCATCTGATTGAACTTCTTTCAGCACTGGTGCAAATATGTGCAAACTTACAAATTATGAGGTTCTAAGACCATACCTTCACCTGATTAGTCTAGCACTTCTCATCTGTAGGTTGGTACTAGCTTCCCAGACACATCCCCCTGCAGACGCTTTTCTGAAAATCCCAGTGAAACAAATGTACTCAAATAGGCTGACTGTGTTGTCATTAGAAATGGCACTTGTCGACATATGCTTTTCAAAGAGAAAGAGCTACAGTGAGCTTGGACAGAAAGCAAATCATGGTGACTGGTTCTGTCACTTTTGGGAAAACAGATGGTGTGCTATGGGACAGATGTTTTCCATGACATCCCACCTGGCACAATTAGCAGTTTTATAGAAACTCAGCATCCAGGATGATACTTTTCCAGGCCAGGTGTATAGCTCTGGCTAAATGCTTTAGAAAGTTTCAGGTGAACCTGCTCAGCTGCTTTCAATGAGACTTACAATATCTTCACTTGGCATATTGCTGCCTGGTGTCCAAAAGAAATGGGCTAACTGTGAAGGGAGAAGAGTAAAGAGAAGGGAGTTTCTGGTGATAAAGTACAAGTGTATGACATGTGTCTGGTCCAGATGCACTGGATAATCTGGAAAGAAACTATGTGTGTACCTGGAGCCCATATACTGTAAACAGCCAGGATTCCTTTCTCTCACCGGCTTTTGTGCTGTCAGTTAGAAATTGTATCAGCAAGCAACAATGTCAGTCTCAGACATTGTTTCTTGATAAGGCAGAAGATATTTCCAGGTCAGTAAATCAGAGATTGCTTTGATAGTTTAAACAGCTATAAAAAAAAAAAAATCACCAATTTCAGAGCATAAAGGAAAATTCCTATGGAGTTCATTTTTCAATCCTGTAATGACTAGATTAAAAGAAGCATTGCATTTGTGAATCATCCAGAAATCCTCATAATCTTCCTCTGTTTTTAAACTAATTAAAGCAAGTAATTTTCCATCCTCTGCCACTGCTCTGTGTCTTGGCACAAGGTGTTAGCCTTTTAGCCTTTAGATATGCAATTCACATTGAAATTTTTATTGATTTGCTCCATGCAGTTTAATTCCAAAGCTCGGTTCCCTGTGGTCTTGTAATATTAAAAGAGTTACAAGGAAAATCTAGTGCATCTATATGTTCTCTGCGTGTACGGTGTGATTGCTCCAAATACTGATGGGTTTTATTTATTATGGGACAATGGCAGAGCTGCCTTTCCTATAGCACATTAATTTCTCCATGTTCTTTTCTTTCCTTCTTTAAAGACAGATGTAGGGGAGAAGGAATGTGTCTTGTTTGTTTGCACACCAGCAAGTGAAAATAAGCTAGTTGTGAAAGCAAATAGTTAGCCAAAAATGATAGCACTGCTCCTGGCTTCCTCATTGTCTTTCCTTTCCTCATCATGACCATGCCATGTCTTACACATTACCTGCCCTCTCCACATGTTAGCTCCCAGTTCTGTCTCATGCAGGGCAAACATATCTAGCCCATCACCCTCTGGTTCTTGAGCCCCATGTGCCAGACCTTCTCCTCCCAGAGTAAGGAGAAAGAGCAGAGTGGAAAGAAGGAGTATGTGCCACTTTACAAACTGGCCATCAGAAATTGATGTATGATATGGCAGAGACAACAAGGCCTCATCTGTACGTCTTTGCTGCTTAACTAAACACTTGGTGTTTTCTGAGTCTCCAGTGTGAAAGAAAGGTAAAGACATTCCTCATTTGCTGAAGGCCCAGATAAATGGCATCATCTCTCTGCCATTGCTGCAGGGAAAGGGGTTGGCAAAGCCTGGGAAGAAAGTTTAGCTTTTTCTTGCCAAGAACAGCTCATTCAAGATGCAAGGTGACACAGCAATCAGTGTGATGGATTGTGACAAGTCTGGCAGACTAAAAATTCTCAGGAGAGATGCTGTGACAGCTTCAGGTTGTAACATTTGCCCATTTTCCTGTTATGCTTCTGTTTTCTGTAAAGAGAAAAGTTCATTTTATAAAGGCTTTTTAAAATAAAAATAAAAATTATTAATGATGATGGTGATGCTGACAGCATTTTTTTCTCTCTTCCAGAACTGCAAAGTATCAACAAGATATATTCCTCATTATGCCTTTTGAAAGGATGGCTGTGTTCAAAGATGAAGGAGAAGAAAGGCAAAGTCAGATTTCTGAACTTAAAAGAACTCTCATAAAAGGCAGATATTTAGAACAGACTGAAATGGCCTGAAACCATCTTTATTGTTCTGGCATTCAAGCAGTCAGCTTGCCTGCTTGAAATTCCACACATCTTATAGATGAAACATATTCTTTGGGTGTGCTCAATGGCTGCATGACTCCTCATCAAGTAAAGTATTTTGCAGTCAGTGGGTTGGAGCCATACACTGGGTGAAACTGGGTGTAAGACTGTCCTGTACTGGTCATTTCTTTCAAGCCACTGTAAAGGACTGTTGCCAGCTACAATCTTGGTAGTGGCCACATTATGCACCAATAAGCCAGCATGTATCTTAGAAGGTGTTTAGATAGAAATTGGTCTCCACAGAGAATTGCTGGTCTCTTGCATTTGGGTGAGCAACCAATAAACAGCTGATAACACGTATCACTTTCCCAAGAATTTTCACCCAGTTTGCACTGGATTTCCCTTTCACTGTGGTCCCATGTGGAATGAAGCACCCAGATGATATGTAGAATACCAACTTAGATGAATCAGGGCTCACAAAGCTGAACAGAGGAGGGAATACATGTACAGTGGTTTGAAGTAACTATATAGAAAAAGAAGCTCCTATTATTGCAGAATGCACAGCCAGCACTTACACAGAAGACCAATATTACAATCTGTAACAAAAAGAGTGGGTCTGTACGACCTTATCTGTATGCTCTGACTGAAGATTTATTCCTGATCATGTGAAGCTCATCACTGTGGCTTGTCCTGGCCTCCTGGTCACCTTTCTCAAGACACTTCCCAAGAGACACAGAAGGAAGCGTGGGATATCCAATCAGGTTAAGCTATGAATTTCTCATCTTACTTAAAAAGGAAGTGCTTCTGGACAGAAGAGTTGTGCGATCCTGAGGGAAAGGCAGAGTTGATGGCACTGGGAGCCTGAGAACAGTCTGATGTATGATGGTGCCATGAATCTCAGCTGAGGTTTGCTGGGCTCTCACCTGTGCCTACAGAAGAGGCCTCAGCTTGTACATGCTCAGATTTATCTCTGTATCTCTTAGAACTGCCCTGTTCTTTCATCTTGACTGACAAGAGTTGCACAAGGACATTTACGAATCCTGTGGCAGGACAGGACAACTCACTCATTCTGCTTGTACTTTCCTCTGTTTTCAGCTGCAATGCAATCACTATTAAACATTAATGCACAAACAATCTCAACCTTCCCTGCTGAAAGAAAGAAAGAAAGCAAAGCTGTTGGAATCTCTGTAGATTCAAGAAGGGGGAGCATTAACTGTTAATAATCCTGCAAAGAAATGAATGGTTCTTCTCTGCATTAGGTATTTTTTTCCTACATTTTCTATAGAGTAATTTACCATTTTTGCCCTAATAGTGGTTTCTAAGCAGATGAAGTGTGAATTTTCAGTTATTGTGATCTATATGTGCTGTGATTTGCCTTTTAAGCAACACTGCTTTTAATTTTTTATGTCCTTTATTCTTCCTTGAAATAAAAATTAATTTACCATCTTCATTCAATGCATAATCTTTCTGCACTGATGTTCACAAAGCATTCTTCTGAAAGGACACTGTTTTCTTCCAGCCAATTCTCTGTATCTTCACTTCAATGCAGTACAAGTAAAATTCGTTTCAGAGGCATATAAGGGGAGATCTGTTTGTATAATCAGTGGCATTAGCATCTGAAAGTCTCTAAATAATGGGTATGTGGCAAAAAACACCTGTGTCATTCTGCTTTTACAGGGCTGTGAAGGGATGAGTTGGCCATAAAACAGCTTCTTGGATTTCTTCCACAGAGAAAGGTAGCCAATTCAGGCTACCTTTGTCAAGAGAAAGTCAGCAGGGGAGTTCACAGCTTTTGGAAAGACCAAGAAACAAGATCCTTTTTCTCCAAGAGCTGATAGACTACAATAAAGAAAGCAGGAAATAGTGCTGTTTGTTTGTTTGTTTGTTTGTTTGTTTGTTTGTTTGTTTGTTTGTTTGTTCTTCTTTGGAATGATATGTTGCTACTAAAAAAAGACACCAAAAATCCCCTGAAAACAAACAAACAAACAAACAAAAAAACCCCACACATCAACCACAAAAACACTCCATCTGAAAAGAACAAAGTAAAGATTGGTCATTAGAACCCAGTTTTCAATGCTTGCCTCCCATTTTCTTTCAGTGAGGAAACCTACAGTGGGAAACATATCACTGCACAGAAAAGCTTCAGAAAATTATTACCACAAAAGGATTTCCTTGTGAAATCCTCACTCCTCAGTCTGGGGCCAGGCTCAGAACTCAAAAATTCAAGGTCATCTGTGAAACAGCTGAAGAACAAGATGGGAACAATAAGCACCATATTAGGTATTTCAGGTCACTTTGAACGTGTGTTTTAAGAAAAATCCCCTCCTGATATTTATTTCCCAAAGGACTTCAGTGCAGTGATAATGTGAAGGGATTCTTGGCCCAGGAAAATAGTATAAAACATATGCACTTATTTCATTATTGTAACTGAGAAGGCTACTGGTTTAGCTCTGCTGACACAAGGGCATCGCAGAAACTATGCTAGGAACATCCATCACCTCACTCCACCTGCCTCTTGACAGGACAAGGCTGAATTCCCCTTAAATAGCAATGAAGTGTTTAAGAGCAGTGTAGACTCACAGGTGTACTCTGCTGTGAAAGGGGGAACTTTACTACCCTGGTGAATGGTGCATTGAATAGTTAACTTGCAATGCAGCAGTATGAAAGGAACATATACCTTCATTCTTGTACCCGTTCACAGAGACACAACTTCAGCAATGCTCATGCTTTCTAACTGCAGGATTCATTCCTGTATTTTTTGACTACAGTTGCAGAAGGTACCCCTAATAATAGCAATTTTTTCTGATGACTCGGTGGTCCCTGAGTCTTGGATGGAAGCAGAAGTCACGCACCAGGCGGACGGAAAGAGAAGAGCCATAACTGAGTTCATCATGTCCTTCTGCCTGCAAGGCGCTGCTATTCCAGAATGAGACAGGGTTCAAATGTAAAGAACAAAAGCAATCCCATGTGTCCTATAAATACAGTATTTCATTGTAGTAACAGTCATTGTTTAGACTCCTTCTATAGCTGGTGGAGAAAGAGGCTTTTTCAAGCATGATATAGCCCAGCTTGTAAAATTTTTGGGAAGAGGAGCTCTCCTCAGGCCACAGTTCTTGACAGAAAATATCTACCTCTTCTGGTCTAAGATCCTGCATTTATTGCAGTGTGACTTTGTGTTCTAGTGTGATCCTCTCCGTGGGCCACAGAGAGAATCACTGCTTTGGAGCTTGGACAACTTTTTCCTTCTCCTCCTTTTCTGATCTTGGTGTTTGCAGGGTCATTTCTTGCATTTTTTTTAATCTCACTGTTCACAGCATTGTGACCTTTCTTAAATACCTTTGCTAAGAGGTGACGTGAGCTTGACTGAGGGGCTCACCTATGTCCTGTGTTGGGTCTGTTGGAACCAGCTGGAACTTCCTGGAATCATCTGTGTCCAGCACAACTTAATGCTTGGCCTTTTCTCACAGAGGCCACTGCTGCAGACCCTCCACTGTCAAAGCCTGGACACCTACATCAAACATTTCCCACCTCTTGTCTCTGTGAAACTGAATTGTCATTAAATTATATATTCATCATACACTCCTTAGAAATTCACTTGTATCCACAAAAGAGGTTCTACATCTGAAAATCAAAGTAACATCATCACAAATCCAGTAAAGATGGACAGTTTACATGCACAATGAAAGTCTAGCTCTTGTCCTTTCTCCACATTGCAACTACAAAATTATTGCATTATCTAAAAATATCCAGCCTTTTCCAGGAAACTGGGACCTCAGCACATGTGGTGGCACCTAGGGAAGACAAATGTTATCACCACAAAAACTCTAAAACAACTCTAAAAACTCATTCCACATGCTATGAGACTCTGAAGGGGTTTGCTCACCATTTTGAGAAATGAATTGCATTCCATGGGCTATTTTGTGTCCCAGCCATTTTCCTGGCCCGTCTGTGAGAAAAGAGATAGTGGAAAGGAAAGAATTAAAGAAAACTATGTTTAACATTTCTTAATTCAGTATTGAAGGACTTGCATGCAAAATTCCTTGAGATGTCTTTCCTGCATGACATGCGGGGTTCATTACCAGTTGAGAGGGTGGTAAACAATCAGGGCAGAAGTATGAAGTATTTTTGTTTTCACACGTATGGTTCTCTCCCCTTGACTAGGAGCCTTGCCACACTTCTGCCCTGTAGGCCGTGTCCGTGGCTTTGTGCCTTTATTCTTGCTTCCCCAAGCTGACTGAGTGCAGGCTGTGTTTTTCAGGGGGTCTTTCTGCTTTTGCAAAGGGCAAGTGTTTGACATATGGCATAAATAGTAAATGGGCAGTCACCAACAGAGCACAGCAAAAGCCCATGTTTGCAGAGCATCAATTAAATAAAGAGTCCCTGTAATCTGTGTTTAGTGTCATAAATACGAAATGCAATTCCACGGTGGTTAGACAAGTAAGGGAATCACTGGCAAGCTAAGGCTACAGCTATAAGCAGTATAAGTGCTCTATTTGATCTTTCAAATTCAACAATGTATCTCTTTATTTATATCTGCAGTTTGTCTTCAAAATATAGCTCCCTTAATGTAATATTAAGGGAGCCNAAACCAATCTCTGAATTTGTCTGAAAAATAGGACTCCAGAAGGAGCACACACTGGTATAGCTGGTACATTGATTACCTATAGAATGAATTGATCTTTCAAGCAGACAATGATGCACCAGGCTTCTATGAAAGGGTTGTTTATGCAGTCATTTGCAAACGTCCTACCTGAATAATTTCCTTCCACAAAAGGCTATTTCATCAGAATAAAAACTTTACCAAAATTTTCTGATGAAATTTCCTTGAATAGAAAAGGATGGAGTACAGTGCTTTGATAAGGTCAGCCCTTTTAAGAGCAAGCTTTTTATTTTCTGTGATGTACTATTGGTCTTGTTTGAAATTTTTGGTTTTTTATAACAGTAAACATAAGCAGTTCATATGTGAATGCAGCATTGTGATAGTATGTCATTTGACTTGTTTCAAGTTCCTTCTTTTCACCAAAATTTACTTCTAAGGAAGAACTAACAGGGTTGGTTTTTTTTCCTACCTGCTTGTGATTTAAGAATCTAGCATTTTTAATGTCGTTCTTAAACACACAGCCAATTTGTTAGTGGGTGGTCATGAGCAGTCTGAGTCTTATAATTTCTTATTATTAATCCCTGCTAAATGTTGTAATGTTTCTAAGTTGTGACCAAGGGAAAACCTGTACTGTGACCTTTCAACTCAGACCAAGGTTTACGATACTACTAATAATAATAATAATTACTGGACTTCATAATTTCTGTCCCACACCTGAAAGGGGTGCCCAGCTGAGTTGAAGGAAAAAGTCTCATCCTACTTTTACTTGTAGCCAGCTAGAACTAAACTCCAGAGAAGTCACTGGGTAAGGTTCTCTTTTTGAAGCCAGAAAATCAATTAGGAATCTACAAAGTGAATTAATTTTCTTCAGGACACTGGTCTGTTTTGTACTACATTAAAGAGAATTGATGGGCAGAGATGGGTGACCAGCAACATAGAAATGTTTCAGCCAAATTTGCAAAGTGGAGTTGGACTGTCCATTCCTAAGGAGGAATGTCCAACTGAGCAAGTGTTTGCAGTTGTACCACGAAATTTGGAGGATGACTGGTAGTTGTTTGAAACTTATGATATGATGGGAGTTAGAAACTAGTCTTATTTCAGATGTTTTTCGATTTGTGATGCTTGATTTAGAAAATTCCCTTTAATTTTAATACATTTGTCTATCTTTAGGTAGGTATATGTGGGTCTCTAATTAAGTGGATTCTTCTAAACTATGCAGCAAATGAGAAGTTTTCCTATTTTATTTAAAGAATCAGAGTTCAACATTTATATCTGAGATGGCTTCTCTTTTGTTAAGATAAACAGAAACATGTCCAAACTTGTCTTGAACAATTGTTTGATGAGGCAAATGTCTATGATGGTTCTATCCTTTCCCTTTATGTGTGAAGAAACATAATGTATGAAGAAAGTCTTGACTAATCCACTCTCATATCTGAAACTTCTAGGTGGCTCATTTAGGACCTATGAATTTCCTTTCATTGCTTCCACAGTCAAAACAAAAATGTGTGAGTACTAGTAAGAAATTTGTTTCATGGCACTTAGCCATACGTTAAATATTCTGGCAGAAACATGACAATTACATGTACAAAATTCATGAAATGTCAACTTTTTCAGTCTCACAGTAGCTTTTTCCTCAAATAACTATGAATTTCTGTAATTACTGTAACAGAAAATCCGATGTTAATCCCTTAATAGAAACACAGCATATTGTCAGAGATTAACGGGATGACTTCTCAAATCAGATTAAGCCTTCTGATCCAATCTCGTGATTTAGTTGTAAGGTCATGATTAATGACTTAGAAATTAGTACCCTGAGGCAGTAAAGATCTTTTGGAACTATATGCAGCTAATAATTCAGCTGTGCATCTCCTATCCATTCACAGACTAATCAGCCAAGTTTTGTGTGCAATAACTTAAGACCAAGGAGATTTTTAATGTCATAAATCTGGACATAATTCCTGGATACAGCTCCTGCTATCTCCACCGGTTTGTGTTTTCCCACCAGTAAGTATCTGGTAAGCACTTTTTTTCAGGGCTGGGTGTGTATTGAACTTTCACTGGCACTAACATAAACCCGTTCTCAGGGATTTTCTTCTTTGATTGAAAGACAGGCCTGCAGTTTTTTAAATTAATATTGCATTATTGTCTCTTGTAATAGATCCAGTGCCTTATTGGACCAGGTGCAATACAAATAGATGGTAAAGCCACAGACACTGTCCCAAGGCCTGTTACCTTGTGTAGCCTGAAGTTCTTGCCATCAGCCTAAAGCTGACAGTTTCTTTTCCTATATTTTATATGATTTTTTGGTTCACTGTGGCTGTATTCTCACAGCCAGAGAGAAATTTTAGAGATAATAAGTGAGTCTTTGAAGAAGAAATGTAAACAATAGTTAAGTTTAGAGACAGTGTCCTTGAACTGCGTTAGCTGAGGCCACCAATGGAGTCAAATAAATTACCATAAGACTAATCAGCTAATGACAACTATCAGTATTATAAAAGTAGTGTGTTTCAAACAAACTTTTTCTTCACATTGTCACAGTTGGCTGGTGAGTTTCTGTCTTGCTCGACTGCTCGACTGCGACAGTTCACTCCTGAGAAATTATGCCATGGACTCTCAGAATACCTTACATAAGATGCAGACCAATAGAAGCTGTATATGAGTCATTATCAGAATGATGAAGAAAAGCATTTCAACAGGGAGGTATGATCTAATGAAACTGCCTGTGCTGTAGTTCTGTGGGCTTACCTACTCCTCACATACAGGCTTTCTTGTAACAGGCCACCCTCCATATCTTCCCCAACCTTCCCAGCACCCATGACCCCATCCACCTAAAAAATACATGTCTGAATGGTGTCAGGTGTTGAGGAGGAGCCTGCAACACTGCCCAGCAGCAGAATGGAGAGGTTTTATCTGCTCATAGAACCTCAGAAGCTCAAGCTCTTGAGAAACAGGACTTACAACTGGTGCTGCACAGTCACTCCTCTCATTCCAATAGAATTCTTAGCTCAGGCTGAGCTTCTATGAAAAGGAAACAGGAGAAATGCAGTGCCACTGGCAGTTCAAATAATTTATATCATGCAGGGGACCTCTGCAACTTGTGGGACTTCTCTGAACTGTCTGACTAAGACCAAGTTTCTACTCTGTTTCAAGCTTCTTAGCACCCATAGCATAGCAGGCTATGTAGTTTGGCTTTCTTAGGCTCTGTTTTGTGAGTGCTGGAGATACTTGTACTGCATTCAGAGTAAATAAAGGCCTACCCCACTCCTGCTCTCTTCACGTATGACTTTCCTTTTTGACTTCTCTGTGTATGGGACTAAATGCAACAGCACTCAGACTGTGGAGTCAGCACTGCACATTTATGCACATGGGTAAGCACAGTGTAGGAGGCTCAAGGGTCTATACAGTTGTATCTGGGGTTTGTATAGCGAGTCTGCTACAAAAGGTATTTACTTGTCTTCCACTTGTTTGTTTGGCTCCAGGTAGCATTTAGAAGGAAGATCATCTGTTTGCAGAAATGAAAGGTACTGTCTTGCTGTAGTTGGTCACAGGTTGTGTCAAGGCTGATTCTTGGGTTGAGAAGGCAAAGGTTGAATTTTTGAAAAGGATGAGAAGATAATCCCTTTCTATTAAAGTCATAGAATTTTAAAGATAAACTTCATAAAATAGAACCACTCAAAAAAAGGAGCACAGCTGTCAACCAGAGTTGTTTCTCTGCTAATGTTCTGACTCTATCCACTGCTATGTTAGCATGCTTTATATATATGCATATAAATTCTAATGAATTAGCCCTGAGATCTTTCAGAGATACTGTAAGTAAATGCATCCTTTCCAGAAGACACTTCCTGCCTCATTGCAGCAATGCGTATGTATTGGGTTATACCTTCTTCAATTTAGTTTACTTATGTGCTGTTAAAGCCCTGGAGATGAATTTTTCTTATTCCTTTTTTTCTAATGTTCCAAACAATGAGTTTTTTATCTCAATAACCATACACGGTAAATACCATATTATATTCCTTATATTTTGTTTTTGTGCCTCTCCCTATTTCTTCAAACATATGTCTTGGTCCTGGATCTACAGAAAACAAAAGATGTGCATTAATCTGAGCAGAGAGCACCTCATGGTCTGAATTGTCGTTATCTCTCCAGCACATTATTTACTTGTTTTTTCAAAAGACAAACAGAAAGGAGAAAAGTCTGAGTATAAGCTGTTTTGTTCTTCCCTCTTACAAAATTGCTAAATTCTTTTCAGGATTCACAACAGGATTTGTGGTGGTATGTGGTCCCACTGGCTGTACTAGAGTTTCTGTTTCATTAGGTGCCTCTGTTTTTGTAATGCCATTGCTACCTGATTGTTTTGAAAAAATCATATTAGAACACATAATCCTGCTCTCTGTGCTGGCACTCAATTCAGCCAGTTCCAGCTCTGGGTCACAGCCCTGATTTTCAGATCTCCGTCATGAAATGCACAGAGGATGGAGCAGAAGTCCTCTGTGCTCTCCTAAGTGGACTTTTTGTGTAACACGGGAGAACAACTCACCTGACAATTCTTGCATCAGTCCTGGAAATGAGGGAAGAAATGGGACATGTTTTAGAAGGACATTCAGCATAAATCCTAGCTCTGTCAGAGTAAACATCCTCTTCCTCAGCCAGCACACTCTTTGACAGCTGGCTTCCATGGGTGTTTCTCGCAGTAAGTGAAGCTAGACACGCAAATGGCAGAGAGGATGGGTCAGAAGGGAAAGTGAGGACACTTTGTGAGAGCTAGACTGACTGTTTAAATCTTCTGCTGGGAGACATAAAAATAGCTTTCTCTGCAAATCCAGCTTTCCTCTTACACAAATGTTCTCCTTCTTTATAATACAAAGAAAAAGCTAATAAATTAATAAAATCCCATTGCTCCTCTTTCATGAAAGAAGAGAACAGTCATTTATTATGAAAGAGAAGAATCTTAGGCAACTACTGTTGCAGGCATAATTTTGGGATTAACATTCAAACTGCAAACTCTTTTATCCTATAACCAAAATGGCTTCTGCTTAGTGGTTCATTGAAATAGAAACACGCCAAATTGATTTCATTCAGTGGTACTATGGAAACCTCATGCTGATTACTTATGCTTTGGCTCTTTTTTTGATTATGCCAAATCTTCTAATTTCTGCAACATTTCCAATTGTAGGTATCCTCACAAAGTACACATAGACAGGAAGTCCCACTTTAAACTGGCCTTGGATTTGTCTTGTACTTGTTGTTTTGCATGAGAAGGGTTTCCCTCATGTAGTCTCTATTTTGACAAAGGTAATTTTTATGAGGGCTGTCTTTTTTCTCTACATTTACCTTGACTTCATCTCATTTACCAAAACAATATCTGGAGCCTGTTTCTCTTTTAGCCTCATGACATTTTGTTTGCATTAATGTTGCCTTTCCATTGAAGGTAAGCTTGCACATAATACTGAACCATATAAAAAATTGTCTATCTTTTCTTTTGGAATAATCGAGTATCTGCCATTACAGGCCTTTCCTTGACCAGTTGTCACAGTTCAAGTCCTTCCTTTTTAAGTAGAGTTCTTCACAGATGATTATTGATTTGCTACACTGAACTAAAATAGATTAAACCACATTAAATTGTTTACAGACCTTGTCTGCTGGGTCGACTTGTATATTGTGTCTGTCTGATGACATTCACACTGCAGGTCTTAATTTCAGCTCTGGAGGCCCATCTGAAAGTCACAGTTTATTTTGAAGTGTATTCAGGGGTTAGTTCCTCTCTCATGCTGTTTTGTGCAGTTGTTTGGAGTCACAGGGCTTTTATCTTACTAAGCATTTCAGCAGTGCCATGTGTGCCAGTGCAGATCCTTGGCACACAAATGTGGTGGCTGCTGCCAGTTAACACTGCACTCACCTGGGGCAGGGGCACTTGGCAAAATCAAGGCCTGTCTCTTCGGGTCCCTGAAGCCTCTGCTGAGGAATCATAAGCTCTCTCTATCCTGCAGAGAGAAGGAGGGCTGGATATCACAGAATCACAGAACCATTCAGGTTGGAAAAGACCCCCAAGATCCTCAAGTCCACTCTTTGACTGGACATCTTCACGTGAACAAGTGCCATGTCCAGTCATTCCTTAACATTTCCAGGGATGGTGAATCCATCTCTGCCCTGGGAATTAGGGAGTGCTATGTTGCTGCCCATCCATATTTGACAGTTTGGCTCTGGAACATTACTGTGGGACACTCCAGAGCATGGACATCTGATTAGCACCAGCATATTGCTCCTGATATGTGGCTATGGGCAGAAACAACAAAACTGATCTCCAGCATTACATGCCAAAAAAACCAACATGCTGTAGGAGAAGAGAACAAGGCCCAAATCTAGCCCAGCACTGTGCATAGTGCCTCCTTGGAGGAAGAGTCTTCATCTGGAGCTGCTTCTTTAGTCTCTGTTTGATAATTGAAAAAAATCTGGGCTAAAAGCTTTCATGTCAAGCAATCTGATTAAATGTATGCGACTGAGTTCATCTTTGTTGGTCAGTGTTGTACTAGTTTTATTTGGGTTTGGAACTACCTGAAGTCAACAAAGAACCACAAAAATTCTGAATGAGAGGCTCGAGATAGTCAGCATAATTTGGATTTAGAAAAGTTCAGGTGTGCCAGGTGCTAAGGATCTGTATATAAGGCCACAAGAAGCTAAACTTCCTGTAGGAGTAGCCAGTGAAAACTGACCAAGTCTCTCAAAATGCCCTAGTGTTTGGTAAGATGACCGGAGAATGAAGAACTACCAGAGTTTTCTTCTTTTAAAGGCTGACTCAACAGTTATGCTGGTAGTAAACTTACAGGAATGGGACTTCTAATAGTGAATGCTTTTCAAGTGGAAAGCAAGTTAAAATAACTCATTGCTGTTTAATCACTGGGAAAAATTAAAATATTTGATAGGTTTTTTGAAAAGCAATTTGTAATTTTAATGAATAATCCTTCTTGTTGATGTATTGACAGCACAGGAATGGCCAAACTCCACAAGATAAATGCAAGAAGCCTAATGTGCTGACTTTAGCAGGAGCTACTGCTGTTTCTTCATGAAACAGGGTGAGAAAAGAGGCTTTTTACTGCTCATAAAGGGGCTGAATCCCTTTAGATGTTTTGTTAAGGTCTCAGTTTTTCAGACTGTTTGTTAGAATTCTCAGTTTTGTTTATTCTGGATGTTTTCTCCTGGTGATAGAGAAGTCAAAATTTGTTTGAAAAACTGCAATAAACTTTTTGTGGCAGATCTATCACCCCACAGAAAAGCTGCACTGAAATGTAAAGAGAGTCCACTTGTTTGAAGCCTTGTTTGAGGCTTAGATATAGATATAAAAAATTATATATATTTATATGAAAGGAGACCACTTGAGCAGTAAAGATAAAAACCAAAACTCTTGGTGTTTAGGTGTTAAACTATGTCCTTTTTTTGTGTGCTGCTTAATTCTTCATTGCTTCCAGAGTGCTTTTTTCTTATCATTCTGTTTATTTTTTATATATCCATGGCAACCCTGAGTCTTTGTCAAGGGGCCACCCCTGTGTGTCTCCTATTGAGAGGCTGAAATCCTAAAAACCATGCTATTTCTGTCTGAATGTTTCTTACATTGAACATGCCTTAATTTGTGTTTGGACATTATGAAGAAGCATTTTTACTTTTTCTTTTACTGGTGTTTATTAAAAAAACCCAGGAATTTGGTTAAAGAGAGATATAGGATTTTTTTGTGGATTGAATGTTTCTGGAAATCCCACCAAGAGCACAGCAGTTCATATTGGTTATTTATGTACATGTAAATAACTCTAATGTATTAAAAATCTGCAGTATTTCAGACATGCTAATATATTTCTCCCTTTTTAATATTCACACCACAATTTCAGGCTGGCAACTGAGGAAAAAAAACATTGGGGATAACCAGAAAACCTTACAGACCACCTTTTTCCTACAGTGTTAAAACCTACACATCCCTTAAGACAATGTCCATGCTATAGAGGGCAAAATTTTGTTCAGTGGACAAAAAATGAACTGGGTTATTTTATTTTGATTGCATTTCTACTTTTGTGAAGTTTCCTGGATTTTAGTAAACAAAAGCAGTTTATACAAATATGCTTATCTGCCATTTAAATCTTTGTGATTCTATAAATTGCATTAAAAGGAAGATAAAAACACTGGTAGGAAGTTCTTGTCTCTTTTGACCTCATCCCCACAGCACAGCTTACACTGTCTGAGTTCTGCATAGTATGACATTGTGCTCTAAGACTCTCTTAACACCTCTTTAAATAGCCACAGACCTTTCTTAAAAGTTATAATACATAAGGAACAGGCTGCACTTCCTTTTTACCTGGCCCACTTTAGAATCTTTGATAAGTGGCTTCTTGGGATTTCAAAATAAGGACAATTTCTCATACAAATGGGAAAGAACCAGCCAAAATCTTAGCATTATATCCCAATTCTGCCTTTCTTCTGCCCTAATTCATCATAAATTGTCTTTCCTGTAATCAGCTGGCTCTCAAAATACTGTTACTTACAAAAAAACTTTCTTGTATCATCACAGAAGATAGTTATTTCCTATATTTATAATCTATAATTCTATATTTAGAATCAATCTATATTAATATTATTTCTATATTTAGAAATAATCTATATTTCTACATTTATAATCTATATTATAAAAATTGAATCTTAAAATGGACCCCCAAAATGTTGTCTACTTGTAGAATTTCTGGGGGACAGTAAGTGTACTTATTAAATACTATGTGACGTGGCATACATTTCCTTCATAAGTACACCACAAAAACTTCTTGCTCTGGACAACAAATTGCCCAGGTGAATATGTCCAACACTCTTCTTAGAGCGTTGGTTCAACACTTGGAAGTATCAGGACATTAAGCTGCGATATGCCCTGCAAATTCAGTGGAGGATATTTCCTGCCTGCCATGAGGTGTAGGTATAAAGGAAGGCCTTTAGCAGGTCCCATGTGGTGCTGATGGGCATCAGGTGTTTGTTGGGATGTGGTGCAAGATATCCTCCATTCTATGGGAAGTCAAGGACTGTGAGAGCAGGGCTTGTGGGGGTACTTTCGGAAAGTCTAGAGGACAAGGAGAAGGTAGGATCATGGAGCTAGCTCAGGGCAGTTCAAGATACCAGGTACCTGTTTCCTGCTGCTTGGCATGCCCGGGGAGCAGAGATGGAGCCTGGAAAGTGGCTGTGATCTGAGGTGCCTGCTTTTGCCTGCAGTCTCAAGGAGTCTTAACTGGGATATTGCACCCAGGAAGGAGTCAAGTTGTCTTGCCCTCCAGATCCAAAGCTCAAATTACAATTCTTGGCTACTTTTCACAGAATCACAGAGCCACAGAGCTGAGTTGGAATCAACCCAGAAGGATTGGTGAGTCCAACTCTTATCCCTTGTATACAGGACATCCCCAAGAATCACATCATGTGCCCAAGAGTATTGTCCAAATGCTTCTTGCACTCTGTCAGGTTTGGTGCTGTGACCACTTCCCTGAGGAGTCTGTTCCAGTGCTCAACCACCCTCTGGGTAAAGAAATTTTTCCTAATATTCAACCTAAGGACATAGAAGTTTATTTCAGCTCTACTGTAATCCTTAGAGCACAAGTCTTGCTGTTTTGATGGCAATGCACTCCCTCCAAGTTGATTACAGGAGGAAACAAACACTGCCAAGTGTTTTAATGTTGCTTCATGTGCATGTATAGAGAGATCCAGTTAACCAGAGGGCTTCTATTCTGCTGCTGAAGAACTATGATGGAAATAGAAAACATCCTGTAGCCAATCTGGGAACACCTTTGTCATGTTGGAAAGGAACTGATGCAGATCTACATTGAGGGGTTCCATAGAATGTTTTCCCAGGAAGAAACTGTACCATGTTGTTCTGATCTGCTCTGAAATAACCATAATTTGCCCTGGCCAGCTACCTGAGCTGTTGAAGCGTGGGAGCTGAAAAAGAAAGGACCTCCCTGTGTTCATGCTTTCCATCCTATTCTCCTCATTGATATCCATTAATTACTTCTGTAGGATACAAGATTAACCTAAGTGGACCACTGAACCAAGTACAGATTTTCTGTCTGCAGATGAACAGTGCTTTCCCTCTGCAGATCTGAGAGTGCTCAACAAGCAGGCAGAGTTCAGAGAAAACTGCCAGCTCTCCTAATGAGTGGGTCCCCAAAGCATCTGTGCTGCAGCAGGGAGAACACTGTGCTTAGATACCTTCAGATAATCCACTGTGACAGAGGTGTGAGTGTCCTTGGCCACACCACCATTTAATGGCTCACTTTGGAAGGAGAAGGGTTTGTGAAGTTTATTGAGATTCGATGCTGATGTACCGTTTACTCCCAGGCATACTCTCTCTATTGTCAGTGATAATTTTGGGAGGAATTGGCTACCACTGAGTGCTTAAAACTTAGATGGGAATTTCCAAAAGCCAAGTGTTCGTGACCAAAGGGTCACAGTGCATTTCAATACTTCCCCAGGAGATGGTGACTTCTGATATTTTATCTGCTGTCTACTCTCATCTTGAAAGTTTAGCTTTGAAAGCCAGTCTGGGAGCAGAACTTTTAAAAAATTACTCTTCCCACTGTTCTCTAATTTGTGGTGATGAGTGCCTTGGCTTTAAATATTACAGTCATAAAGATTTTTCTGACTTCTATTTCATGCTTAATGCATACCCATTACTTGCTAATGACAAACTAAAGAGTGCCTCATGTAGTGGAATTTCTGCTTGGAGGTGAAGTTTAAAGATGCCTTTTGAATTAATGGTCTAACGATTCTGTTTGCATGTGAATGCAATCAACTTTAGCACATCTGGTTTGCTCATCCCAGCAGACTGAAAATGTGACAGGAGCAAGTATAAACAAATTGCTTTGCCTAAGGTGCAAGGAAAACCCAGCAAGAAATTAAAGCAATGAAGCTGTGATGAAGATGTTGTCATACCCAGGCTTCTTCCTTGTTACATCTGTAAGCACTGTCTGGGTTACAGAGCTCAGGAGTGAGTGGCAGGCAATGTGCTTTTTCTCATCTCTCTTTGGAACTAGTTTTCAATCAAAACAGTGTGCTTTACCACCTACTCCCAGCACATCTGTCTTGACTTGGGTTTTGTTGTTGTTGTTTGTTGGGTTTTTTTCGCCTTTTTTGTTCGTTTGTTTTTGTGAGAGGGAGATACAAAGGTTATAATCATTTGTTCTATACTGCTGAAACACAATGACTACTGGTAACACTTGACTTCTCTGAATCTCATTTCCTCTCCTTTTGGCAGTGCCTGCAGCTCCTCTCCAGCCCTGTCTGCCTGCCCTTCAGTTCTCTTTCAGTCTCCTTTCCACACATCACCTCAGCTCATTCATGCCTTCCCTTTATTGAGATATGAGGCTGAAAAAGAAGCAGAGGGGAAGTGGAGAACACCATAGGGCAGACTTAAAATGATTTGTCGGTCTCTTGAAAATAATAAACAGGTTAATTTCTGTATATTTGTTAACGTAAGCCATGACATTATTTTTCCATCCCAGCATTTTAGTATTTATGCTTAAGTGTCCTGATTTTCTTTGCTAGTGTTGTTGTAATTTCACAATTGTGAATTTACAATTTAATTGCACTCTAATCACAATTGGAAGTGTACAATTGTGGTGTCCAGTTCTGCTGTAAATGTTTCTGGTGAGGCATCTCCTGATTTCTTTGCTTATAGTATTTCAGTTCTCTTCGGAGGATCACAATACCCTTTGTGTTTTAGGAGATACTGTTACAATTTATTACACCTGTGAACCCATCCTTTTTCTAGTTCTTGTAGGGACAACTGGATTTCTGTATCAGCTGCCAGGGCAAACCTAGTGGACTGCATGATCGTCTCCTTACTTTACATATAGTTTTAACTGCTTGATTTTCTGTCCTAATTCAATATTGCACACCACTGAACCAGATTTGTTCTATCACACTGTAAAGAACAGAGACACCTGACTTTTGAGACACCTCATACTTTGTGGGAGATTAAGTGTAATGCCATCAGATCTCACCCTCTATGCATCCTTCTTGAATTTTAGCCCCTTCAGTGTTGCATCTTTTGGCACACCTAAAACAATGATGGATGTGTTGGGAATGCTGAGTTGAAGTAAGTGTGTTGACAGCAATCAACTCTAATCTGTTCATATCTGATACATGTTTTTCCCACGTGTAGGTGCTGGCCAAAGAAAGCTCCTAAGAGTTGTGAGAAAGGCGGTATTGATAGTAATTTTCTTGCCTTCCTGTCTGGTGGTGATGTACTTGAGAAACTGTTGTGTATACAGTGCTGTTCTGATACACTTGTGATACATTCTAGTCATTGCTTTTCAGTCAAACATGCCTGTAACATACAAGGGAAGTTCTTGCTCTTCCATATGCACTCACAACCACTTGGACTTTGTAATGTCTAGAGAGGCATCATCTATCTCAAAATATATAGCAAAAATCTTTCCTTAATTTATACTGCTGCATAATACCCTCCTCTTGCCTTCTAGTGCCATAAATTTTTTATTCCTTCTCATTATGTTTAATGCTCTGTCCTTTGACACTGGCTCTGACAGGTCTAGAAATCTAGATTTCAAACTTTCTATGAAACTTTTCCCTAAATGTGACCTCTTCCATTTTCTCTTGCTCTGTTTAGGCAGGCCCCCTTTGTTATACTGTATGGTCTTGATAGTTTCCTGGATTCTCAGTCACTCAATGCTTATCTCAAGATATTTATGAATTCTCTCTGAAAAATATTTTCTTTTCATGCTAATATTTGTGTGAGGAAAGAAAATGGTTTATGCAACCTGTCTATATCTGTTTTCTGCTTGCTTCTGTGAAATATCAGTTGAGGTCTATGGGGATTCATTGGCTTTTTCTGTGCAAATATGTACTAGAAAACAACCAGAACCTGGTATGTAATTAAACCATTACTTTCCTCAGGCCCTGCCAAGCTTGATCCCTGGGTTTTCTACAGTACTGCTGATTTCATATTCCAAAAGCAAGAGAATTTTTTTGGCAATCCTTGTTTTGTCTGTTGAATGCCTAGTGTAACTCCAAACCAATGCTTCAACCAGCACTTCATCAGAGAAACAAGACACAGTATTTTTTAGTGACTTTCAGCGAGATATGTGCAGATCCAACCATACATGGCTCAGGTTTTTAGGGTGTGCAAGGCCAGAGTGAGAAAATTGCAGAATTATGAAAATCTAACATACATGTATTATGCAAGGAGCACAAAGCAGAGTTAAAATTTCTACTTTGTATTTTTCTCCCTTTTGGTCTGTGACTTATTTTTTTAGTTTATTATGGGCAATATGATTTCCAGTGCAACAATAACCCTTTTGAGAGTAAAAGCCCCCATGGC
Source organism: Leptocoma aspasia (assembly GCA_013399835.1). Taxonomy (NCBI): domain Eukaryota; kingdom Metazoa; phylum Chordata; class Aves; order Passeriformes; family Nectariniidae; genus Leptocoma; species Leptocoma aspasia. The sequence goes on along the minus strand of VXAX01001515.1, from coordinate 325,225 downwards.
AAGCAATAACTTTCTCCTAAAAATTATGATAAAAATAAATCTGCTAATGATATTTAAAAAAAACAACACCGCAAAGGCTCTCATATTCACAATAAGCTACATGAAGCAATACTTTGATTTTTACGAAGCAAAATCCAAGTAGTTTGTATGCTAAAGGCAATTTCTAGAGAACAAAGTAATAATGAATGAAATGAGAGTACGAGCTCATCACCACCAAACTTACTACAGTGATTGCATGAAACATCTTCAGAAGAACATGGTCCTCACATGGCACAGAGCACTTACAGAGGGTAACTTACTCATGCACTACCTCCTGTTTTGCCAGGTCTTAAATGCACACTGCAAAACTGGGCCTGCTCTAGTGTCTAGTTAAGATTCAGGACTAAGCTAATGGCATCACATTAGTGATGGGTAATTGTGAAATCAGGTGTCCACTTTATGCCCAGTAGAAATCTTACAGACTCTATGTTAAAGGCAAAGATTTTATTCTTGGTACATAATCAGCATGCAAAGAAAATAAGGCATGCTACAGAACCTTGTGAGCCAAATAGAAGTTACAAAGCGTAGGATGGAAAATGTGGAAGAAGAATATAGAGTACTTATCAGGATGATGGTAAGAAAATCTTCTGGAAGGGTCCTTCCATGACTGTGCTCAGGAGACCATTGTGCATCAAGGACTTAGTGTTAGCTAACCCGAGCATCCAGAGGCCACTCAATGCTGCACAGCCATGGGGTTCTCAGCATCTCAAGTGACATAAGATTTACTTGCTATCTATATTTCTCCCTTGTTTCTATCCTATTAAAGCTCTTTTATTAAGCCATTTTTTGTCAGACCTTTCTTATTGAGACAAGAAAAAGACCTGCACCATCTCACTTTCTTTCACCTCACCTCTTTTCAGCTTACCTTCACACTCTCATTCACGCAGAACAGGCCAAAATCTAGGCTACAGTGGAGAAGGTTCCCTTATTTTGGCTCACTGTGTCTAAATAATTGGATGGATTTGAAGGTGTAATAGAGATTTGTCTCTTGATAGGGGTGGTAAGAATGGAGAAAGGAGAATCTGTCAAGTGAGGGACCTCTGAGAGGCCATGCATAGGCAGATGGAAGAGCCATTGCAGAAGAGCAGTCCTCCAAAAGTTGTATTATGTAGACTGGGAATGTGTTACTGAGACAACGATAGACGTGGAGATCAGAGGTCAGCCCAGTCTGTTCTGTACTATTCTTTTTACTAGACTTTATCAGAGGTACTATGTAGGGCATCCTGGAAGTAAATCTTTTAATGTTTTTTCAAAGACAGAAAAATAAATAAAGCAAGATAAAGTGTTTGCAATGTGGCTTTCCTTCAACATTATCCCTTGCTTCATTCTATTTGTCTACTGAAAGACTTTTATTATGGAATGCCATTTCTGGCAATCCTATAAAGAGTATTAAAGACAGGGGGTGGCAGGCAAGAAAAAGAGGATTGTTTAGTTGTCTGGAGGTGCTATTGTCAGTAATCTGTGATCTCTCAGACATACACACAAAATCGCAGAAAGATAGCAAAAATAACTGGGGCTTTGCCTGTGGTGATGACTATATTTTCCAGCCTCACTGCTGTAGGTGCCTGGTGACCATCCACTGTGCAAAGCAACACATCACACTGACTCGCCTTCTCCTGAAACACTTCTCGACTTGCCTTCAGATCACATCCTTAAAGCAGTGTACACTGCTGTTACAAAGGTAACACTACCATGGCTAATGACCCTATGAATCAGAGACAAAAGGATGTGCCATAAGCAGTGTTACAGCCAGTGTTACAGCAGTGGAAATCTAAGGACCCCTCACATCACCACGATGAGAAACGGGAAACATCATCTGTTTTCTTCTCGCTGATGGCCTTGAGGTGAGCAGATCTGTTTGGAAAGGAAGGAATGGAAGCAGGGACAAGCTCCTTGCAGAACCATTTCCCACTCACACATGAGAAAAGATTACGTTTTGTCAGATGGTGGTGACTTTGAAAATACGTGTAAGACCACAGCCTCAGCTCTCTGTCTGCAGAGCCCTCTGAGCATGGTTGAGCTGGAGATAGAACTTGGAAATGTCTTACTAGATTCTGCAATCCCAATGATCAGAGGAAAGCTCTTTCACATCCTCTTTAGGCTGTCTACTTCCCTCACAGGGCTAAGTGACCCCTGAGTGAACAAAATTCAGGTGGTCTAGTGGCCTTTTCATGCATTTGCCAGCCGACAACTCATTATGATTTTGCACTAGCTTCTCCTCTCAGCTGTTCTTCTCAGTTATCATTCCAATTCATGCCTTTACAGCAGCATCTATAAGAATGCTTTCAGGGCATTAAACCTAAACAACTCCAGCTTTGGCCCAGGCATCCTGCCTCTAGCTTTTGTTGATCCTCATAAAGAACTGTATAGAGCAGACTGCACAGAACTTCTGTTGCTATGGAAAATGTTAGAGGTGTGTCTTTGCACAGTAGGGAACAAATAGAGCTTTTGAGAGCAAAGTAAATTTCTTTACCAGTCCTCTTTGCAATCCTTAACATTATTTGCTTCATAAAGGGGTAGGAGTGGGTTTCTTCCCATGAGTTAGGAAGGAAATTAAGTGTGCATATGAATATGCAGCAGCCTTTATAACAGTGGTCCATACAATAGGTCATGGATGGAAAATGCTTGGTTGAAAAATAAGGTTAAAATAATGAAAAATATGGTTGCTATGTGCGACCTTATTATGCATTTGAATTCAAGCTATGTTCCTCTGGTTGCAAATGAGAAACAAAAGCATCTGTCACTTTCTTAGAGGTTGCCAGCCTGCGTAGCACAGGGGCATTACAGCAGAGGAAAGCATCTGCCGGATCTGGGGTTCTGGAAGTGATCACAGAGAGGTTTTGTCTCTGGCAATTCCAGGGAGGTAGCAAGGCCAGGGAGGCCAGTAAAAGTCAGAGTGCTGTATAGCGTGTCCAAGAAGACAGGGCCCTCAAGAAAAATTTCTTCTGCAAGTTGGTACATCCATAAATAAGATTTCTCTGTGACTGAGTCAATTCAAAACTGCATTCTCCACTGCATGCAAAAAAATGCTAGAAGAAATTATTTTTGTAGTCAGACAGCAGTAGTCATATAGGAGGTTTTTCTCAGCTTGCCACTCATTTCAGTCAAGTCACTTCTTCTCACAGGGCCACAGTTTCTTGCTCCATAAACTGAATAAGCAGGTTCCTCTGAGATGTACTTTCAGCTTTACCTGTTTATAAAATAGCTATCCCTAATTGTTCTTCCTTAAGGAACGGATTAGTGACTATTTCATTCATGTTAGATTTGTTATTAAGGCAGAGGATTTATTTATTACAGGTAATCATAGGATGTCTGTTGAGAGGGAGCCTCAGGAGAACCAGGAAGAGCTCTAGAACCACTGGTTCAATTTCAAAGGAGCCACTTTTATTTTTCTTAGCCTGTGAGAGGGGAGACTCTGGCTGTGTATCCATTCACTCTTTCCATTTTCAGTTTACTCAGGAAAGGGTTTTGTTAGATCCCTGTCTTGATGCTGGATATGGCTTTCACAACCTGTAGACTTAAAATTATTCTTAAAGCGAAACATGTTTTAAATGTGGTGGGATTTTTAACAGGACTTGCTTTTTTTTTTCCACTTAAGCATACAGCTCCCTGTAATAACATTTTATTTAATTATCAACCTTGAGTGTATTTTTAGTTGCCTATATATGCATGCAGGATCACGAATATCTTAAATGTCACATATAAATGGAGGAGTCGTTTTCCCCATCATACTGATAGCACAGCTGGTGGCAATCATTTCAACTTCAAATGAAGGACATCATATTTAAAATTCTACCAAGGATGAGTTTAGTAAAGAAAGACTCGTGACAACAGCCAAAGCTTTGCAGAGACTACAGATAATTGGACCTCCTGTGATTTATATTTTTTTTTATTGGGAAGGGGTCTTCCTGTCTATTAATTTTGATTTTTATATTAATTTCCTGTCTATGATATTTTCTCATAGCTTATCGCCAAATTTTTCAGTAATCCTGATGATTCTTTGCAAAGATAACTTGCTAACTCCACTAAATTAAAGTCAAATAATCTGTGGCAGACAAGAAGAATATAGTTAGAAGAAGTTTAATAGCAGTATTCAATATTCACATTCATGTGTGGTATTTTTTCTGCTTTATCTCTCCTGGTCAAATTCAATTTTTAATATTTCCTGAGGTGTTCTTCAGCATGATATGGCACAATATAATAGGACTTACTAGATGTAATTAAAATCTCACAATTCTGAACTCAAACCTCTTGCAGGAAGATTGCCTCCCATTTCTAGAGACTTATTAAACATCCACAACAGCAAGCAGTCTGTTGGCTAGTACAAATTGCTGTGAGAGAGCTATAATCCTACGCCTGCTACTGCCTCAGACCAGGGCTCATTAGCCTGTCAGCAAGTTAGCTGGGTTAGCTAACATGAGACTCTCTCAGTTCCCACATACACACACATTTGTGGGTATGACAAGTACCATCATGATCCCTGTGCCTACCCAGCATCCCTTCCCCAGACCTGCGCCCCCCATTCCTGCCCTTGGTTCCCTGACTCACTGCTGGTCCAGCTTGGTGCTCGCTGCAGACACAGAGCACTCACACACTCATCCCACAGGCACCCCATACTCACGGGTCCCCCAAATACCAGCATGGACTGTCCACTCACCTGATAGCCCAGCTGGGAGCTGAGTCTCCCCTGCTCATCAGCGGGTATCAGCTTGAACATTGTCCGTGGGTACAGACACACACCCACCCCCCCACACACACATTCTCACTCTCATTCTCTCGATCTCTCTCTCTCTCTCTCCCCCCATTCTCAGCAGGTTTTGGGGAAGGTACAAACACTCATCCCTGTGTGTGACCTGTGCTCCAACTCAGCTGACAGTGCTGAGACATGCACTCACACTGCTCACCCCAGAAGCTGCTTTTCAGGCTACAGACAGTTCCTGCCCCAGGGGCTGGGGTTGAAGACCCCCCTCGCTCCAGTTGCTGGCACTGAGACCCCCCTCACTCACTCTGAAGCCAACACCCCCGGTCAGAGGCACCCACAGCCCCACTCTGACTCCAGCAGCTGCTCCCCCAGCAGCTGGCACAGAGTCCTTGCAGCACTCACAAGCCCGGGATAGGGAAGGAGGTGGCTGAGGTGAGGTGGATGAGGGCAGGCAGGACACACTGGGGTGACCAGGTGCAGGGCTCTGCCGGATGAGCCACTGAGCAGCCACAGCTCACAGGCAACAGGCCCCTTCTGTGCCCTTGTCTGCCCACCCCACCTCCTTGTTCCTCCCTGCTCCCTCTTCCCTGCACATCTCCTCTGTGGCTGGCGTAGTCCCACTGACCCACTCCAACATCCTAGATCCTCGACTTTACATCCTTCTCCTTTGCAAATTTCCGGTTTCCTTTGCAAACTGCCTACAGATTCTTACAGCTCATCAGCTGGTGTTGCTGACCAGGTTTTTGGTTATTTTTTTCAGCAAAGATAATTGCCCATATTTGAGTCCGGTTGTTTCTTTTCCTTTATTTATTGCCACAGCTGAGAAAATAAAGATTCTCATGCCCCACATATCCATACAAAAGCATCTAATTTACGACCTTTTCTGTCTACCCCTGTATTCTGCTCCTTTCCCCTGCATGTCCCTAATATGTCTGTACAACTCTATTGATATCCTCACTTTCCCCAGCTGGTTGTCTAAGAACAGCTTGGGTTGGAAGGGACCATAAAGATCACTCAGCTCTTAGCCCTTTGCTGTGGACAAGGGCACTTTCCACTACAGCAAGCTGCTCAAAGTTCCATCCAACCTGGTCTTGGACAATTCCAGAAATGAGGCATTCTCTAGGCAACCAGTTTCAGTGCCTCACTACCTTTACAGTGCTTTGCTGGTATAAAATTCTCAGCTCCACTTCTTTCTTCACCAATTAGTGCAACTGAGAAGACTTCTTTTGGTCTTCGTTCGCAGCTGTTGATCAAGACTTCTATTCTGTGAGACAACCATTTGCTCTCTTTCCTGTCATTCCAATTTTGCAAAGCCCCTTGTTGGAAAACCTTCAAACCTTTCTTCAAAAGAATAAAGATTCTCACACTTCCTATATTCTTTCAGTCTTGTGTAGCAGTTGTCTTCAACAGACTTGTGAAATAAATGGAAAAATTCAGGAGTAGGTATTCCAGTTATTCATCTTATTAAACAAATTCAGTCCCGCTGCAAATATTGCTTATCTGTGTTTTCATTCCAGTTCAGGATAGAATAAATTCATATTTGAAAACTTGGTCCTTTCTCCAGAGAATTGAAAAGTCCATTTTCTAGCCTTCTCTTGCTCTTGGTCTCCTTCTTAGAAGCTTGAAAGAGTGCTAACTGCAGTATACATAGTCACATACTAAGGAATTAATTACATTTTATTGTATGCATTTTTATCACAGACAAAATCTCTCAGCCATTAGAAATCCCTAGAGTTTTCTCTGTAATCTCACTGAAAATATGCAACTGAAAAATATTCAGGAAAATACCACTCAAGGAGGCAGGAAAATATCACTCAAGGAGAGGAAACTAGCTGTGTATTGTTACACCTGGCAGATTGATGCCTGAGGGAAGAATTAGGATTCTAACTAAGCACCTTAATAGATTGAGCTGAATTAGATGAAAAATACTTAATTGTTAGGCATCATGACATTTCTAATGCAGTGAAATATTAAGCACAGGAAAATAACTATCCATTCTTTACCCTTTAGTACCTGTCAGGGTAATGATCAGAAATTCATTGTGAATAGTGGGAATGGTCTTTTTAGCAGAAGAAATTGCCAGGGGCCTTCTAGTACATATATTAATCTTTCTCTTCACAAAAAGCTGTGTATGAATTCAGCATACTATAACACCATAGTAGCTCTGGGGCAAAGACCACTTCTTTGTTGTGGGTGCCTCATAACTTGCATAGAATTTGGTTAATTAATGGCCACCCAATACATAATTTTCCTTTCTCCAGCCTCAGCATCCTTCTCTTAATATGTAACTGCAATATTGATACAGTTTTTATTGGGGGACCGTCACTGGACAGCTTCTGTCAGTAACAGCATTTCTCAGGTGTGTATGGTTGACCATTTCCAAAGGAACTCTGATGGGCTCAAAAGGTATCCCTTGCCTTTGACTACCAGATTCTGTAAATTAGACTGACAGGGATACTCAGCTGGAATTAAGATTTGAAGATTGCACCTGGCTCCCTACACAGCATTTCTTCATGGTGTCTTGGGAAAATATTTATAGGGCTTCATGTTACCCCTCTGCCAATCCCATCTCTGTATATAGAGATGCAAGTAGAGGACCTGAGTTCTCCTGTGAGTAATGGTAAAGATGTAGTTGTTCATTGTGCACAGTTGCCATGTGAACCCACAGCATATCATGTGGACTCAAATGACAAGACTTTGGTTTGGGAAATTGCAAGAGCTCTGTATCCAAACACTTTGAATCAGCCAAAGCCTTAGGGCAGAAGCACTTTCTAGACATTCAGGAACTAGTAGTGTCAAACTGCTTCTTTCTGACTCTTAAAGTTCAGTAAATATTTTGTGGAAAATACAGATTTTTGAAATTAATGTCAGCAGAACCTTTTCTTCAATACATGACATCTGTATTTTGAAAGACCCTTTTATCTTTCTTTGCCTTCTTTAAGCATAAGTACAATGACCAGTGTAATAAAAATGTTGTCTTTTGGTCTCTGCATTCTCATTTGCCTCTCTCTGTTTATCCCACTGCAGACCTTCAGCGTGGACCTGGACAGCTTTTCACCAATCAAAAAATGGCTTATCTCTTTCCAAAAGACTTTTCTTTTCTTTTCTTTTTCTTTTCTTTCTTTTCTTTTCTTTTCTTTTCTTTTCTTTTCTTTTCTTTTCTTTTCTTTTCTTTTCTTTTCTTTTCTTTTCTTTTCTTTTCTTTTCTTTTCTTTTCTTTTCTTTTCTTTTCTTTTCTTTTNCTTCCTTTCTTCCTTTCTTCCTTCCTTTCTTCCTTCCTTCCTTTCTTCCTTCCTTTCTTCCGCCACTTCCTTCCGCCACTTCCTTCCGCCACTTCCTTCCGCCACTTCCTTCCTTCCGCCACTTCCTTCCTTTCTTCCTTTATTTCTTTCCTTCTTTCTCTTCACAGTAGCAAGATGAAAACTGTAGAAAGCAGCAACAAAATTCCTGAAAAATGAAAATGCTACTGCTTTTCAAAGCTCTAAATCAAAATCTTACTGAACTATGTGAAGAGTTTCACTGCAAAAAATATTTATATTTTTCATAGGGCTTTCAGTCCAGAAGGAGCACTGACACATAGATGGGAAACTTTATATGGAACACTGTGTATCTGATCCTCTTCATGTCAGACAGACTTCAGGTAGCCCCCATTCTTGTTCTTTCTCTGTCTCTCCCATTTACATGCAGCACTGCCTTTATTTCTGTGGAAATTTTTGTCCAAATCAAGTTTTGGACCTTCCAAATCATCAGCTTTTTTGCCTCAAGTCACTGACCGGCAGAGTGCTATAATTGTGTGTGTATCCTGGGACATCATTATGATTTCCAGTAGTTTGCAGGCACTAGGCCAATTCAGTCAGCTTTACAACTGACTTTATTAAAATGCATGGATACAGAGAAGCGTATTTAGATTCCCCAGTCATGCCTACTGGAAGCCATGTGTGGTATCTGTCTGATTCTGGTGTTTCCAGAACAGATTCTGTCAGTTTACACAGAACATACTTTCATGTTATATTTCTGCCTTTTTAATAACACTTAAGATTTCTTTTTACAGCTTATCCATTTTCTAGGCATTACAGTTGTTCTGCCTTACATTTTAATGAATTAAAGAAAATAACAGGGCCTGGTGTCATTGTGCCCTCTACTTGTGAGCCTTTCAAGTGTCCTTAGGGGTTTCCTTTATGCAAATGACAATCTTTTTTCATTTGGCTTGTATTGTTCAATTTCTCCCTAATGAGATGAAACTTTTTTATACTGCTTTGGGAAACTTTTTAGCATTTTTGTCTCAAAGGTTATGATTCTGCGTCTGATTCAATTAAATGGAGGAAAAATCCAGAGAATCTAACAGAGCAAGTGTTTTATCTCCTAAATAGGAACACAGATCCTTGTGACTTCAGCCTGTCTTGTACAGATTTCTGATGTTTCGTAAGAGTTTGAATTTTATAAGCCTTTCTGTAAAGCATTATTTCTCCTATTAATTGAAGATAGGTAAAAAGCATCACATGTAAATAAAGGGATGTCTTTTACTTGCACAAAAACACACACAGAAAATAATTTTTATTGACTGAAAACAATGTTTAGCTTAGAAAACAACAAGTGATCCTGCCCATATACCGATCCTTAGTGAAGCACATCTGCATAGCTGTGTCCAGTTCTCCTCAGTACAAGAGAGACATGGAGCTCCTGGAATGAGTGCAGAAGAGGGCTATGAAGAGGTTTGAGGGATAGGAGCATCTCTCTTACAAGGAAAGGTTGACACAGCTGGGCCTGTTCAGCTGAAGAGACAACTTAGAGAGGACCAATGTCTATCTGTAGTATCTGAAGGGAGGGTGTCAGAGGAGGGAGCCAGAGAAGGGACCCAGGTTCTTCTCAGAGATGCTGAACAAGACGCAATGGGCAGAAACTGATGCATAGGAAGTTCCACTTGAAGATAAGTAAGAATTTCTTTACTGTGCAGGTGACCATGCACTAGAACAGGTTGCCCGGAGAAGTGGTGGAGTCTCTCTCACTGGAGATATTCAAGAAATATCTGGATGGAATCCTGTGCAATGTGTTCTAGGATGACCCTGCTTGAAACTTGAACAGGGAGGTTGGACCAGTTGGCCCACTGTGATCTCTTCAAATCTTACCCATTCTGTGAGCCAGGATACATTTATAAAAAAATTTGTTTTGACAAAGGTATTTGTTGAAATTACTTGCTTTTTATCCTTTAAATCTAAATATATTCTCTGTTAATTCCTTATGTTTTGCCAAGTTTTAATTACATTCTGTCCTCTATATACTGTGGTATCTTTCTGCTGACATATGCAGATTCCCAAAATATTTGCTACTTATATGAAGGTGCATTTCCAATGTCTACCCTATGCAGTATGCTTTTCCCCTCAGTTTTTCACATATTTGCAGTATCCAGGAGTGAGAGAACCATTCTTGGGCCATTGATGGAAAGCACTGAGTGTTTCCATTCCTACATGTAGTAAAGTAGTTCTCCAGCCAGATCTGGAGTTCTCTATAGACGGGTAATGAGCAAGCCTCCCAAGATCTGAGAGAAGAAGTAGAGCTGCTGGGGAGACTCCAGTCAGGGATCACTTCTCAAGGGAGGATACAAAAGCCCCAACATGATGACAACTACATGACGCAGGATCTTCAGATCCAATTCTGAGCCATATTTGATTCACTCCAGGCAAATGAGACAGGAATAACCTGTGGTCCCAAGCTGTTTGAAAGGTTTTCCCAAGCTGTTTTCTATCTTCATAAGGAGCACATGTTTTCTGAAGATCACTCAGAGTTCTGAAAGATTATTGAGTGGCATATCTATCTTTCATGTTGATGGGTATGAATGAGGCATTTGTCACCCGTCTTGTGGTGGCATTACTCCACTGTACAAAACTACCCCAAAGAAGTTGGAGCAGGAATCAACAGGCACAATTTGCTCAGTGCAGCACCATGGACCAAGTTAAGTTTCATACTAAGTGCTCATGTCACTACCATTTTTCTCCAAGGATGGGTGAATGATCAACCTTCTTGCAGAAGAGGTGGCATTAGTAATGGTAAGTCCTGAAACTCTTTTGAAGTTTGGAGTAGGTAAAATTTGCCACAGTACTATTTTTTCTTTCTGTGCAACAAAACATTTTATTTTACTAGCTTTATCCAAATGTTGTATTTCAGTTCGAGCTGTATCTCTATGCAAGATGCTACAATACCAGTACCTACGCTGTGACTTCGTGCAGCATAGGACACACAAGAACCAAACTAAGCCTAACACATGAAGTGTTTACTATGAGTCTTATGAAGACATAGCTAGAAATCATGGTAGCAGGAAATTATAATATACATCCATCTGAAGTCCAGACATTCCTGGACTTTTTGCCAAGTCATCAAGACTCAAGTAGAATGTATGGTTATGAAGAGATGGGACAAACTTTGCTTCAGACAGAAAAAAGTTCTACAGAACTAAAATATGCTGTGTCAAACAAAGAGAAGGATGTAAGAGAGGATGTGAAAATTTACAGGCTTACTCTAATAACTTCTGAGTGGGAAAGTGCCCCATTATCAGCAATTCCTACGCTTTTGAAAAACCAAACTAAGATTCAGCTCCTGGGAGTAATTTCCAATATTTGCTCCCAGCACCAGAAAAGATTGGTTACTGATCTGGCACTTCAGTGTGTCTCTAGCATGCACTGTAACTGCATATATTCTGCATGATGTTGTTGATTAATTAGATTTCTGATAATAAAGGATAGTAGAAAATAGATGCAGAAATTCTGGACCCTATATGAAGGGCAACTGGTCTTGGTACAAAAGTCCTCTTTTTTGCTCTGGCAAAGCCTTCAAAATTGTTCAAAAGCCTCACAGCTGATGATAGAAATATAAGATTTTTGGTTTTCATGACTGATGATAGGCTGGGAAAAGAATTTAAAAAACAAACCCACACAAAACCCCAAACAATCAAAAACTTAACAACCAAAAACTGTAGAGACTTTCTGAGTATCCAGCTCTTCTTCCAGGAGAAACTTTGTCTGTGATCATGCTCAGCTCCAGGAAAATAACAAAAAAAACCCCAAAATTATGATATGTTATTAGAAGGAAAACAAATCCCAGAAAGATTAATTGTCTAACAAGAATAAAAGAAGGCAGTGTCCTGGACCAACAGGTTGAGTGGCTTTGAAGTGCCACTGAAGTTCTTGCTTCTACAAAAACCACAGTCCTCTATTGGAAGTTAAAGGAAAGTGAAGCAGTAGAATTGTTTGCCAAAAAAAGTCATAAAAAGCACATAGAGGGAAGAAAGGCTAAGCCACTTGAACTTACTTAAAGTGTACTTGTTTTAGGCAGACACAAAATGCATATTGCTGAGCATGTGACAAGTAAAGAGTAGTAGTTTTGCAGACTTCTTTATAGGACAAGGCAGGACCCAGAGAGAGGGAGAGAGGGAGGGGTGCAGAATGCAGAGGACTTTCAGGTTTCAGAAACATACTGTTGTTTGTTGAAGCTTGGAACCTAAAGGCATCCTTATGCAAGACTAAAATGATCAATGATATTAAAAACATATCCAAAGAGGTACAATCTAGGGAAGCAGAAATCTTGGATTTTGCCAAGTCTTCTACCTGTGGATTGCTATATGACTTCACATGGAGGGCAAGTGAGGACTGCAATGTCTTCTAATACCTCTTAAAATCACATTTATAGACAAGAACTAATCCAGATAATCACTCATTTTTCTCAAAATATAGTGGTCCATTCTGGACATAGTACTGCAGATGAAATCTTTACCCCTCCCCTGGAGTGTTGATTAAATATTAACACATCCCAAAAGAGGTGCAGCAGAATCTTGATGTTGTTTGTGAGTAAGTTTCACCCTCAAATCCCTAACATTATACTAGCCACCTGCTTGCCTTTCTCATATGTGACATTTGGATTTTTTCCCCTCAAAATATATCACTTGTCTCTGTGGCATTTCATCTTGTTGACCCCAGGTCAACTGTCCAATTTGTAGAGAACATTTTGAATTCTGCTCCAGTCCTCCTGTGTGCACCTTTCAGTCTGGGTCATCTGCAAATACTGTAAATGCACTGACTCTTCATCTTCCTAGTCATTAATGAAACAATTGAATAACACAAGGCTCACACAGACCCCCACGGGAACCAATTTGCATCTCTTCCCACAAATTATAGTGGATCTTCAACGACTGTTCTGACTGTCTTCTAAGAAACAAGTAGACCACCACCCAGCCAGGTCTCAGTTCCCTAGATAGCTCCCTAGAACCACAGGTTCATTGTGTGCTAACAAAGAATGTTAACAAGTGATGTGCAGGCTTACTGAAACTGATATGTATTACGCCCACTGAGTGTACTCTTACAAGTGAGGCCAGCTACTCCATTCTTGACAAATGCCTTCTTCCTGTCTTTGTCTTCTTTTCCTCTACAGTGAGTTCTATTTAGTCCCAAATTCTGTGGTTTCTGTGGCTGAAGTTAGAGTGATTACCCCAGAGCTCTCAAAGGATCAAATTTCCCTTTTACAAAAGTGGATGTATGTTCGCCCTGCATTTTCACAGGGCATCACATTTCCTCTACTACTTCGCAAAAACAGTAGTCTTTATGATTACTTTGGCTGTTTTCTTCACCTTTCTCCAAACTTAGCCAGGTTTCACAGTATTTTTGTGCTGTTCTTTTCCTTACTGTAGCCAGTGTTTTTTTGTGCTATAATGTTGTCTGATGACAGTTTAGTGAAGATTAGTTAGAGAGAAAAAGAAGTGCAATATTTGTTCGTATCACCCATTGTTTGCTCTTTTTTCTCACATAGCAACAGATATATACTTTGCTTTCAAATATTCTGTTGTTCTTAAAGAAGAGTTTTTCATTGCTTTCTCACATGTCTCATACATATTCCTCCCTGTTTATATCACAGTACTGTGGCTTTTGAGCCTGTAGGGTAACATTTGTAGTAACAGCTGTGAAGACTTCCATCAGTGGAAGGAAATTCTCCTGAAGATGAGATTACCAACAAAAATGCAGATGTGATGCTATAAAAATGCAAAATGTGAGGAGCTGATGGGGCAAACAATAAGTGTGGTTGGTAAGGTCATAACATACTAGTAGAACAGATCTCTGAGAGGTAAGACAAGAACATACCCTCATGATTTTGCATTCCCTTTGTGTTGCTTTATCATCTACTTTCCCCTTGTCAGGATGTGGGCTTGTTAGGATGATCAAGAAATAGATGGGGAAATAGGAGAACTTAGAGAATTTGGACAGTACACTTATTTTTCTGATGTTTTTACTCTTTTGGTATCATGCTTCTAGGCCATAGACTCAGCTCCAGTCAGCTCACCAGGAATAATCACATGAAGTTGCTCTCTAAAGACAGCTGAATATCTTAAATGGTTTGGTGGCATAACCATTTTATATATCTCTCTCAATGTGATGTTTCAGGCTAATGTATATTGCAGAGTGTGGAACTTCAAGCATAAATTGTTAATCAGCGTAACTGGAAGCAGTTTAAGACTATGACATTGATGGAGAAGCAATATTTGCAGTTTTTCAGACTAATGTAAGAAAATTAAAGACCAATCTTGTTGTTGGCCCAATCTTAAAAAGTAAACGCCCACAGTGACAGCACAGATGGCTTACAAATCTTGTATGAGAGAATTAGCATTAATTGCAAGGCTGAGCTGGAGAACAGTTTCAGATTCTTACTGTTCAATAGGGGTTTCTTATTGCAAGACTAGTCATTACATATCAAACTGGATATGAAATAAATTTCCACTGGCTTGGTACCTAATGAGTAGGAAACTTAGTGACAGTACCTGACCATTACAATGTTCATTGCCTAGCTGCCGCCACATCTGCAGATGCTACAGGTTCAAGAAACACCAGAAAACTATTTTTTCCTTAGTGAAGGTGACTGTAACAGCTTCTTGTGCCATGCGCTTCCCTATTTAAGAATTCTGACCTAATGGCTCTGATCAGCATATACCAGAGTGATGATCAGGAATGACTGCATTTGAGAAGACTTCTTCAATCAGGTCAGCTTCTGCTCACATTAATAAGAATACAGAGACAATGTGGTCATACTCAGCAGGGTTGCATCTGCTTGTCTAAAGAGCTGGTAAGCTGATCTTTTAATTTCTTGGGAATAAATATGGGGATTCATCCAGATGGCCTCCTCGAGGATTTTTACTAAGATTTGGGTCATCAGACATGTGTTGAGTAGTCAAGAGGCAGCAGATATGTGTATATACTTAGCTGACTGATGTTGTGTGCCTATTTGGTTTAAGCAAGTTTGAAGATATTATGTGTTTTTAGTTCAGAAACTACTTCTCTGTAGAATTAATTTTTTGTAGACATGACAAGAAACGAGCCATAAGTGACACTCAAGAAATGTTTACATGTAAGTGCAACTGATCTACAATATGACAGAGATCATTCTCCTACAATACTACTTTCAGTGGAGCAGTATTATGCATAGGATGTCTTTTGCCGTCATGGAAATTTGTTAATCACATACAGCATGCCTGCTTGGAAAAAATACTCTGAAGTCTGAATTAGAAGAGCCTTGTCCCCATTTTCCAGCATTGTGTTGAACATGAAGCCAATTGGTATTTGTTTAATGGGATCTGGATAGTGTACACAGGAAGTTAGAGACAAGACTCAAAGTGTTTGACACTGTCCCAAACAACATCCTTGTCTCCAAATAGGAGAGACATGGATTTGAAGGGTGGAGCACTTGGTGGATAAAGAACTGGCTGGATGGCTGTACATGAAGGGTTGTGCTCAACAGCTCATTTTCTCTGGGAATACCACTGATCAGTGGTGTTCCTCAGGGGTCAGTACTGGGCCTGACACTGTTCAACACCTTGACAGTGACGTACAGAGGGATCAAGGGCACTATCAGCAAGTTTGGCACCAACACCAGGCAGCATGGAGCAGCCAACATGCTGGCAGGCAGCAATGCCATCCACAGGGGCCTGGACAGACTGGAGAGGTGGGGCTGTGCAAATCCCATGAAGTAAAAACAAGGCCAAGTGTAAGGTCCTGTACCTGGATCAGAGGAACCCTAGACACAGTTGCAGGAGGGAGGGGATTCTGCCCCTTTGCTTGGCTCTTGTGAGACCCCACCCAGAACATTGCATCCAGCTCTGGTGCCCCCAGCATTATAAGGACATTGAACTGCTGGAGCAAGTCCAAAATAGGGCCATGAATCTGCTAAGAGGAACACCTTGCTTATAAAGACAGACTGAGGAAGTTGGGACTGTTCATCCTGGAAAAGATAATGTTATGTGGAGACCTCCTAGCAACCCTGCAGTATCTGAAGGGTCCTAGAGGGATGCCAGAGAGGGACTCTGCATCAGGAACTATAGTGGTAGGACAAGGAGTAATGGGTACAAACTGCAAGATGGGAAATTTTGGTTATATATTGGGAAGAAATTCTTTACTCTGAGGATGGTGAGACACTCAAACAGATTGCCCAGGGAGGTTGTGGAGGTCCCAACCCTGTCAATGTTGAAGCCCAGGTTGGATAGGGGTTTGAGTAACCTGATAGATGTCTCTGCCCAAGGCAGTAAGGGGTTAGGACTAGGTGATCTTTAAGGTCCCATCCAACTCTTAATCTACGAATCTTTGAATCTAACCTATTCAGCTTTGCTCAGCACAACTCTTCCTGTCTCCTCTCCTAGAATTTCTCCCCATTGCAATAGGCAGTCTGCAGTCGTTGGGCTTCTCTTTATTTCCTTCAGCACATCTCACCACTGATGGCTGGTGCCTCTGCTTTCACTAAATTTCAGATTATTTGGTTTTATTCTGGAGAGTAAGATGAAAAATTATAACCTGTAAATTCTGGCTCTTCCTGCTCAACCATTAAGCACTTCCTTCCCTGTCTTCTGTCAGGAAAAAAAAAAAAAAAAAACGAAGCAAAAGGGACCTGAGTCTCTGACCTCTGACTTTGTCTTTAGGAAGTCTTAATTTTTCTGCAGTTTTGCAGGGTGGGACCAGGGACAGATGAAGCAAGACTAAGGAAAACTTTTTTTCATGATTGCTGCCTATAGGACTCTCCCTCCAGTCTACAGCCCTGAAGGCTTCACGTTTTTCCCTTTCTTCTCTTTTCTTTTTATTTCAATTCTTCTCCTTTTCTTCCATCAAGCCCTTGGTTATTGCCAAGAATTTATGTATTCAGTCCCATCCACTCCAAAACAACTGGATGGGAATGTGTCAAGAAGGAAAAACAGTTCTTGATGACAATATCATAATAGAAGAAAAAAGAAAGTATTCTGGAAATGTTCCCTTTATCATATTTCTTCATAACATCTGTGGAGACAAGCTTCATTCTGGGTTCCCTGAGGACAGATTTACCAAGTATGCTTCAACGGGAAGGGAGGAAATTGAGAAGTAAATTCTGGAGTTACGAAGAGTCCTGCCTTGCAGATTAGATCCATGTGGGACTATCAGACTATCTTTAGCATAAAACTGGATGTGAGGTGTTCTGTTTATTCCTGGTGAACAAAAAGTATTATTGCAAGAAAAGTGCAGCTTCCAAGGAATAAGAGCATCTTCATGCTTAATTGACGAATTCATCATTGTTTAGAAAAGAAAAAAAATCTAGAGAAAGGGTACATATAAGATTTGAAACATTATTTTTAAGCTATAAGGTTTCTTTGAAGTTTGACTTTAATATCAAAAGACTGCACAATCAAAGATAATATTAAAGTCATTTATTTGTTTGTCAGACTCAACACATCAAAAACCCAGACACCTTTGGCCATAAAATGTAGAAGAATTAAGGGGGAGGAAAGTAGTCCTGCAGTCCCACACTGTTTGCTTCTGCAACTGAATGTGGACACAGCGTTCACGTATAAAGGGAGGTTTGCACTTCCCTGGCTGAGAGCATTATGCCAACATATGCAGATGTCCAGCACTCCCTGGTTGTGTATGACCTTTCACAACAAATAGGTTTACACAGTTTGGGACAGAGCACAGATCATACTGGGCTATTTATGTTTAGCACTGGGAAGGCACATCAGAGCACCCGTGTGGTTGGCAGTGTTAATAATGCACTGTAAGCAGAGAAGGCAATGCTGCAGTTTTCTAAGGAAGAAGGCAAAGTGTTAGGACTCTAGGGACAGCTTTGGACAGAGATTAAGGAATTCACAGGGATAAAGAGCTGAGGAATATCTTGAAATACCAAATTCAGAAGAGGATAGGGTAGTAAAATCAGTATTTGCTACAGAATGTGTTGACCTGGTTATGAAAACTTCATTAATTTTACAGCTGTTCATTTTTTAGCACTAATGGAATGCATTCACAAATATACAAAGTTAAAAGAAAGTTTCAGGATATCCTTAGGAAGATATGGACAAGAAGATAATTAAACCGTGTCTAACTCAATGCTGTACTTTGACTAACATGTAGAAAGAAAATGGCATCATAGCTTTGCAATGAAATGGGATAAAGCATAAACATTTTTGAGATGGAAGAATTTGAAAACTTCAAACATTTTAGAAATTCAGTTTTGCAGCAGAAGTGGTGATATTTCCTAGTGCAAATTGCTTCTAAATGAAAAACATGTTCCATTCTATTTATGGAAAATATTTTCTGTTAACAACTTCAGAAATTTTTTATGCCTTTGCTAGGGGAAGAAACATGCAATCAAAAAATACCTGACCAGGAGTAGCCAAAAAATAGTGAGATTAATTTCTTCTTCTCTTCCATACTATTAAAACAAAATGCTATTCATTAAACTGTGTCTTTTGAACACTGTGCTTCTGCTAACAGCATAAATCACCAGGATTTCCATCTCTTTTGAAGGTACAGAACAGTGAAAATCAGAGGTCAACCAGACATTGTGTTAAGTATAATCACACGGAGACACAGAAAACAAGCCTACTTTCCTGCCAAAAAGAATTGGTTCAAGAGAGAAGAGTTCACATACCTTCTATCTAGGAACAATGCACAGTGCAAGTTATATAAAGGGATATATTGACTGTGCAGTTGAGACTTGCTATCTGATTGTGATAAAAACTGCGAACAATTGTGCCAATTAGACAGCCATAAATCACCCATTTGAGGCTAGATGTTGGTGGAAACAGCAGGAAATTACTGCTCATGTCTGTGCAAGCAGTATCTTATGTCCTAGAAGCAGGTAAATGAAAATGAACACGGAGCAGGCAAGTCAAGTGTGTCTGTCAGGTGTGCTGTGGAATACTGTACTAGCTGTTGTATTGTGTACTGAAACAGACCTCTAGACAAACTACATTTTATTTTCCTTTGTCTCTTTTCACTACTTCTCTCAAAAGGGGGAAGGCAGGTCCTGGCCTCTGTACAATTAGCAGATGTTCTGAGAATAAGTTCTGTTTTGATTCTGGTGTTTCTCTTAGCTTTCCCTGTTAATGGAGCTGCCTGGAAGAAAAAAGACTATTTTCTTTTTAACAGTAAAGAATTAAGTATTAGGTTGTTTGGGGTTTTTTTTTTGTATAATGTCTTGATGAAATTAGCATTTTCTTCCACCATCAGTTTCCAGAGGGGAATTTAATTTTGCTTGAATTTATGGGAAAAGAAACTTTTGACTGGCAAGTTTCCTCACTAAAGAGGACACAGCAAACCCTCAAATGGCATGAAACATTTACCAAAATAAAGCTGAAATATTTACCAAAAGAACAAGAACACTTTTGATGCTGCTACTGAAAAACTGCAACAAGCACATTCCCTTTTCATGTTTTTTCATCTTGTCTGAAAACTCAGAAGAGAATAAGAAGCATTGTGGAAGAATTCTCACTGCCTCTGATAAGATTCTTTCTATTTACTCTAAAATCCAGAAGATTCTTTCATACTAAAGTGAATGTTTTTAATGAGTTCAGAGCACTCCAAAGACATTGATGTCTCTGGGATAAATCTGCCGAAGTAAAAGGACCTTCCCAGGGGTTTACTTTACTAAGCTAACCAAACTACCTATGTTGCTAAACCATACAATAATTCATGTACTCAACAGTCTTTCATCTGAAGTTTTGGAAGAGTACAGGTCCCAGTTTATTTCAGCAGAATGAGTTCTGCTGAAAAAATGCCACAGGAGAGCTCAGAAAATAATCTCTGGGCACCTGCAGCTCCTTGTGTTAGTTCTTTGACTTGCTCCATCTTCATAGACACCAGAAGGTGTCTGAAAGGGGACCTGAAGGGGACCTGAAAGGTACTTGGATCAGTATGCCTTTGCTGCAAGGTGCCTTTTCTTTTCCCCACGTTCAAGCTTCACTTAGGAAGAAGGCACTCTACCGTGCTTCATGTGTTGAGAGAAACCTCAAGCTCCTTCTTTCTTATGCTCAGCATTGCACACAGCATAGGCCCTTTTACTGGAACCTGGGAGGTAGCCTGTTACCGGTAGATGTTTCAGGTTTGTACGGTCCAGTGGTATCCCATGCAGGAATCAGGGAATCGTTGCCCACTGCTTCTTCTTGCTTGCATGAAAATGAGGGCCTAAAGTAATGTCACTCAACACGGGCTTACCAAGCCCATCTTGTTCTATTATGGAATTGGAAAATGAAAACAGGCTACCCAGGAATAAAGGATTTATTTTTTCTCCAAACCACCTCTCCTTGCCCAGAGATCTGCTTTAAGCACAAGCTACTGTTAGCAATAAGCATGAACTGAAGCAATGGGAGATGTACCATAATCTTGAACTGGGGAGCAGATGTCCCACTCGGGCTGCAATGGCCCTGTTGAGCATAGCAGCACCCCTAAGATAATTTATTATTCAGTACAACTGGGATTTACAAGGATAAATATCTGATGGAGTCTTTTAGTGTGAGTTGATATGATTGATTCATTTGGCTCCCTATAAAGCTTGGCACAGGCCCTCTGAGACCAACATCTTTGAGAACTTTTTCCTGTGAAGTTCTGTGATGGTAAACCATTAGGCAACCTAGCAGGAACAGGTGGCAGCAGCAGATTCTTCAGCTGTGCTCCAAAAATGTTTGTGTTTAATATTACTTTGATGTATCAGGTTGAGTTTTTTGTATATTAATTTTAAGAAATATATGGATCCTGATGAGTACTCTCAAAAGTCTCCTACCTGAGCTGTTCCAGTTCAGGAGTTGAAACTGAAGAAAGTACTTGGATTTGAAGAACGAAAAACCCTTTAGATTATTGTCACAACCTTAGTGGGTGGTGACAGACTGGCATGTACATACCCTTGGTAAAAACAGTATTACAAAGAGAAAAAGGTCAGATTTCCCAAACTGACATGAAAATTATTAAGCCCCTAAAGCCTGTAAAAGCTCAGTTTATCAGGGACTGCAACCTTAAGCTTTCCAGGGAACAAAGCAATTAATATTTGCTCAAGGAAGGGATCAGCCTTCTGCTGCAGCTGTGCTTCCCTGTACTGAAAGATACAATGACATTAATATCAGTAAATGACCTATACTACTCAGTATAGACTTACACTTCACTGCCTCTACATGTAATGCTGTAAGGTTCAAAGAATTAGCTGTGATCTGTACAAGATGAACTAAGCAATCAATTTTCCATGAGTGCTTTTTAAGTATCAATTTTTATAAAAGCTGGTATCTTAAAATTATTTTTTCAATTTTATCTCCTTTGTAGTGATGAATCTGCCTGCTCTCTACTACTATTAAAACCATGTACAAAACCTTCACTCTTGCATCAGGTTTTGGTTATGATGTTATTCATCCTTGTTAGTCAAAAGGATACCAAATTAATGAATGGGAATAAAGAATGGCAACAGAAGGACCAGGAAGTAACTTCACCTGCCTGAAGAAGCAGGCCTAGTTAATAGTCTGTGCTAAACTAAGGCTAAGGATTTTTCCACAGCTGCCAGGTAGTCCATGCTCAGTAATCCAGTTCACAGCATTATTTTATGTGGCCCGAATACAAGATAATCCTTGGTTAGCAGCTGCGCTCTAAGAACATGTACTTTGCAAATGTTGTCAGAAGGAACTGGGCAAAGATCATACAGATCACAAGAATTACCTGGATTTTCAGAACACATCACAAGAGCCCTTCTCTTTGTCTAGATCTGCATCACATAACCACAAGTATTTTTATTTTATCATCCACATAGATAATATTCTGCCCACAGTGCTGGCCTAAGGATTATGTGAGTGTCTTTTTTTTCTCTAATCTCTGGGGCTGTTATGAGAAGAAAACCAGGAAGAGAGTTTATCTTCAGTTGCTGTGCAATACAGCCAACTTTTGGTCACAACCTTCTTACAGCCTGCCTGTTCATAGTTTTACTCCTTAAGACGCTGAGGGGTCAAAAACATCTGTCTCTCCTAAGAAACTCCCAGTCTTACAGGAATGCAAGCATCCACATTAGCAGGAAGAGAAGCAATTCATAGACAACATAGAAATGCACTGTGGTCATCATGACGGCTGTCACAAAAGGAGCTATTGAAAAGAACTCAAAAAGGGAAAGAATCAGGGAATTCTACAATTGAGGCTTTAATTCAGCAGAACAACAAAAGGCTCAAAGCTGAATTTTCTTCTCTCCTCACTGGTCCTTTGAATACTTCATGTCTTCAAGGAAAATACATTCATTTTGATGGAAAGATATTATTTATTGTTTCACTTTACCTATAAAGCCCACAGACAAATGCAAATTATGATGAAAGCAAAAATGTGAAATGGCTTCTCCTTTTATAGATGGCAACTTCATGTTACCATCTATAAAAATATTTACTGGAAGCAGTAAAGCCCATTCTGAATAGCATTTCAAGGCTGTAATTTTCAAAGCTATCTAAGAAATGATGAAATTTTTTCTTGATTACCTTGTCTGAAAAATCTGTTAAACTTTCATTCAAAATCTCAGTGCTACCACTCGGAGAAAAGTGTGAAACAAGACAGAAATTAAGCTAAACACTACTGTAAAATGGTAGGATTTTCACTCTTTCTCCACATCTGTAAGCAAGAAGCAAGCTGTCAGTGAAAGTATGAGAGAACAAATACAAATTTCATCTGGTTAAGGGAAGAAAGCAGAACAAGGAAACCCAAGGTAAAAAATCTTTTTCACAAAGCAATAGCTAGACCAGTTTTTTCACATGAAGTCCATGGAAAACAAGCTAACAGAAAAACAGTATGCACTGGTCTCCAATTTCCACAAGACAAGTGACAAATGACAGGGGACAGTTTTGCAGAGTTGTTGAACAATCCACTCAGTATTGAACACTGAACTGGATTCTGTATGCTAGATTATCTCTATACTGGATTATCTTTCACATTTTGGATTAAAGACTTGGAAAGCAAAGAACTATGTAGGTTTTAAAAAAAAAAACCTTTTATCAGACATTGAAAATATTCTTCCCCTTGATGGTCTTAAGACACTTTAAGCTACCTTTCTGCTTTAACTTTTGCCTTACTATAGCTGAGTTGGGGGATTAACATGGTGCACATTTCATGAAACTATATATGTTCTCTTCTGGGACAACATTGTCCCTCCTGTGCCTTCCATAGCCTGCTTTCTCCTGGCAGGCCCATTCAGATGATTGATTGAAAATGAGTCATTCTAAAAATACATTGTTTTTTAAATATTCCTGCAAATTCAAGAAGATTTAATAGTGCAAATATATCACTGTGACAAATTTAATTAAGAAAGAAAAAAATGCAGATTAAACCAATGTCTTTCCTAAATGATACCAAGTTACTTTCAGCCAATTAAATGATGTCAGCTTCTGCTAACCATTTCCTTGAGAAGTACAATTAGAAAAAAGGCCCCTCCAAAGATAGCTGAGAACCTTTAAAAAATGGTCTCATCTGTGCTAAAACAATACCTTTTAAACTCCAATTTAAAACTATTGTTCTTAGAGTACCTGCACCTTTGCAGGACTGCCATTGCTGAAACCCATTCATACTAGAAAGTAAATGCTCAGCTGGGATTACTTTTCACATGCTAGGAGTGTAGTGATTCATTGTATCCTCAGAAAGTTGTCTCAGGTTAGATTAGCTTGGGAATGATGCTGATCTGAATTTGACAGCATGCCTTCCTAGTTTGCTTTACAAGAACTTCTCTTCTTCCTTCTGTTGTAGGATGAGAAATGAGCACAGGTACTGTTGAGACAGAATTGGCATAGTCCCCACTATTCAGCCTAGCATGAACACAAAGCAATGTTAAATCCCCTGCAAGCCAGGACTGGAGGAGGGAGAGAACAGAAAATTACAGAAACTGGATTTTTAATAAGGCATCAGGCTTTATCCATGAGGAAGAAGAACTGAAAAGAGATTCAGAAAGAGCACATAGCAGACCTGAAGACAGCAGCGGTTGAAGCAGGATTCAGAGCTGCACAGACAAGGTAAGGGATGTAATACAATATCAATCCACCAATTTTGTTCTGCAGAGAGGCAGCTCTAAAAAGCAATGAACAATTAATTGAACAGAAGATTAGAGTGAGCACTTATCAGCAACAGGTATTAATAGTATTCTTAAGCCCTGTAAACTTGTTCACATTTTTAATTCAGTTAATGCTCAAAAACATGGAAAACTACTCTTCTACTAAACTCCTCCATGGAATCTGTCAACATCATAAGCCACACTTAGAAAAGTTGTAGAATGAAATTTATCCAAGGTTTACAAAGTTTGGAGATGTTTTTAGTTTTATGTCATTTACCTTACTACCATATGCATAAGTTTATGAATTATATCACCCCCCCAAAATAATGTTCGACACAAAAATGAAATACAAATTGATTAGCAAGATGAAAATTTCAGTAAGTTACTGTCTCTCTGCATCATTACAAATGCAAGAGGTTTTCTATTTCCATTTTCTCACTCCATATTCTTTAGCTCATTAACTAAAAATCCTCTCATTGGTCTGCTGCAGTTAAGCTATGTGACTCTATTCTGGTCTTCTCATCAATTTAAAATAGCACTGTCATTTCTTAACCTGCAGCACACTGAAATGCACAATAAGCATGTGGTTAAAATCCACTAACTCAAGTTTGTCAGGAAAACTTTTTACTGTCTGTGGATCTCTCTTTTTCTAAAAAGGCTTGATGGTTATTGATTATAGATCTAAATTTTATGTTTATTCTTTTGTACAAGTCCTATCTTCCAGCATGTAACATAAAGCTCAGAGAACATTTCTCTAGATGTGGAAGCATCCCCTTGAGTATTTTGATAGCTTTAAAAATTTGATACCATCATATATTTTGCATTTATAATTCACGCAGATTTCAGTCTGAAATAGCCTCTTTCTGGTAGTTTCTGCAGAAGGAAATCTCCTTGGAGCCTGGTTGCTTTTTTCCTTGCAAGAGAAATCTAATAATTAATCCATACCATAGGATATAAACACCCAGTTTCTATGGATTTCAATTTGTCTTATTTTTAAAGCAGGCTCAGCTCTGTCTTGGCAGCTTTCTTCTTCAATGTAAAGAAATATCTATATCATGATTTATATTCTTGGACTGTCTCATAGTCCCAGACACCTGAAGCCACAGTGGCACACAGCACCTGAAAAAAACATCAATGCAAAATTTCTAGATTCAATGTGAAAGTAAACAAAAAGAAGGGGCAGAGAAAAGCCACCCAAGCCTGGTCTGGTGACCTAGCTTCTTGTCCACTTGTTTTTCTCCAAGCTAGTGACACGCCAGCATTCTTCCTCTGGGATGCAATTCACCATCACTGGAACAAGACAGATTTTCCCCAGGGCACAAAGAAGAGCGCATTGTTCCTCTGTCACCCTGTGCTCATTCAGTTTGGTTTTGTCTCAGCCACAGAGTATCCTAAGAGCAGGATGAGACACCAAATACTGAATCTTCATCTCATTTTAGTGATATCTTTTGCTAGCCAGCTCTCAAAGCCAAGAGAAAGGTTCAAGGAAAAATAAGCACTCATGTCATGTTTGCCAATGAGAAAGGAGAATTTTGCTAGCAAGAGCTCAGTGTTTGTGACATAACTTTAGGAGGTTTTCTAGTGGGCTAGGGTATTTTGTCTGGCATTTGTGTATCTGAGTGTGTTGACTGATTGCACATTCTACAGCAGCCTTTTCTCCCAGGAACTTCACATGGCTTGTGGACTTTCTGGGTAATTTGAATAGTCACTCATAGTCAGCTCTGACAAGTGCTTTCATCTGCAGCTTCCTATTAGCTCTGCAGTGTTTATTCAGTTCTCATCCTTAGTATGGGAGGGAGGTTTTCAAGGCTGTGTTTATTGCTGTGGGATTATTCCTCCACTGCTCCCATCAGCTGTAATTGTTATTTTCATGCAGTTCCTTGACAGTGACAAATCTACACTTGCCTACCGGTTTTCATCCTCAGAACTGTGACTGCAATTAAATCCATACCTCATTGGTTGGTCTGTCCTGCCTTTCCCGCCCCCTGCCCCCCCCCTTTGTCTTGAACAGTTTAACTTTTGTCTAGCCGCAAAAGTAACCAGGGTTCTTTTAAAGTACTGGTGAAGCTGTAATTCAAAGTAATGCCCAGCTTGAATGTTGTGGCCCCACTGGATTCTTTCCTGCAGTGATTGCTACTAAAATGTCAGTGCTTCGTAGTGACTACTGCATTTAGAAGTTATTTTTGTGTAGAGTAGACACCATTTGTTTATTGTATTAGACCCAACAATCTCACTGTGAACAAGCACTGCCATTTATGGCATGTTTGGTATGTGGAAGAGGTTGAACGCAGAGGCTAAAAAGAAAAATCTATTCATTTAATTTTACCATTTTACATGCAATGTTATAAGAAATCATCCTATGGTTTATACCTGATATTGAATTTAAAAGAAAATTGGTAAGTAATTGCCAAGCAAATTGATGGATGTGCTTTTGTGGAAATGATAGGAGGAAACATTGCTAACTGGGCTTCAATTTTAAGCATGAGTTCACAGAAAATATGGACTTCACAGGACTTCAAGGAAAATGTAACCTTGTTATTTTGAATTTCCTTGTCCTGTGCTCCATCCCATCTCATACTCTTTTGGAAGACATCTGCTACTTCACATAATGACATTTGGTTCCTCTGTTTTCTCAAGGTCTTCTTGCCAATGAGCCAAGCTGTATCTAGTGACTCACAGAGATGCAACAGTGTATTCTCTTCTTTAAAAGGCATTTCCACGGCAAACCTAACCACAAGGGGAGATTAGAAGGAGGGAGCTATGGAGGGAGCCCCTGCTCTGTGGAGTCAAGTCTCCGTGGTGTACTATAGCCATGCATCTTCTGCCTTAACTTTTCACAAGAGCTCATGACACAGTTGGAATATGTTCACCAGCAACAGGTCCCTGGAAAGCAGTTTGTCTTTAGCAGTTAGACTGCAAAAGCTGGTAGTTTCCCTGTGCTGTCTGGTTCTCCCTCCCATTAATCTCAGTGTTATTTGTACCACATTCTGCCCACACTGCTGCCGTGCAGCCACTAACATTGCAGCTTCTATTTGGCACAAGGGTATGCTACAGACACATGGCACCCATGGTCCTGCAGGAATGTGCTTCTCTATAAAGTCTCATCTCAGAGGGTGAGAGAGTAATAGTCATGTTGAGATGATGCCTGCTCACGTGACCTCAATGCCACTCAGAATCGCTTTGAACCTAAAGACCTGGCTTTGGATGCAGTGCATTTTTTGTTAAGACAATTCAAAGTTTTAGATTTTGGAGGGTTTTGTCAGATAAGTATCTCTGATCCCACTGGGAAATGGTAGGAAGTGTGTATTGTTTGATGAATCAATTAAAGTTAATTTCCCCACAGCCAAGTCATCTTTGGGCTTATTAATATGGGTAAATTTCTTGTTAATCTGTCATTTTTCATCACATTAATACCATCCCAAGAGCATGGAAAGCTTAGTATGTTAATCCTCTTGAAGATGAGAGTTGTTGCTTTTTTTCCTCTCTAGAACATGAAGGTCTTCCTTGGAGAAGTATAAATAGAGCTTCTTCACTGTGAACTGCCAAAGTCTATTGGCAATAGCAAGGCAGTCTGTGAAAGACGTAAGCTTAAGTCTCCACCAATTAATGAACCAGAGCACTGTTAAATGCCTACAGAGACCTAGGGTGGACTAGAGCCAGACATCCTCTGCCAAACAGCAACACACTAGGGAAAAGTGGATGTGCATTACCTCCAAATACGAGCTTATAGATGTGGCTGTTATTTATCTTATTTAAACATTCCGGGGTGACTGCACTTAAAAATGTTGCATGAAGCTGGGTGAAGCTCTCAGTCTTGGGAATGAAATGGAGCAAGCCTGGCAGAGAAATATGTTTCTTAAGCCTACTACTCACAATAAACAAATCCTAAGCTCCTAGGCAAAAGGAATGTCCTGGCATTTTTACCCCAAAAGGAAGGAAGTTCAGTAAGAACTCAGGTCTCCTATTTGAGGGAACAGATCTGTTTCAGACTTCCCTTTTTGGCCAATACTAATACCCAGAATCTGGAGAAGGCCCCAGGTTCTCAACAAACACATTGATAACCAAATAATCAGGATGCCATTAGGCAAAGGAAAGAAGTATGGAAGCAGAAAGCAAAGTATGAAGATGCTGTATGCTGTCACCCACCTTCTGTGTTCCATCAACAGCTGGGCAACATGTTGGCCCTGTGTGCAGTTTCTGGAGTGGTCAGGCTGTATGGACTGCTCCACTGCCTGAAACTTAAGCCTCACCAGCTTCTTTTCTACCTGGGAAAATCTTCTAGCATGCCTGACATGGCTGGCATAAGTGACAAGGGAACAAAGAAGCTACTAATCTTGTGAATTGGTGGTAGTGTGGGCAGAGGTCCCAGCTCCACATCAACACACAGACACAGAAGGAATGAATCCTGCAAAGATGGCAATGGAGATATGAGTCATTTAATGCAAGGGTGGAGCTGGCCAAAAATGTTTTCACCTGGAAATGTCTCATCCTTTCTTTTTCCAGGTAAAAAGGAGAGAGGTTTGGAAAGCCTATTATGTGATGTGTAGGTCTGGGATTTGGAGTAGGCCGTGTGTTTCTTTGTGATCACTAGGCAGAGCAGGAAACAGCTTTCTTTGCTAGGCAAGGAAGGCAAATGTGTTTTCTGGCAGAGATTAGTTGACATGAGAAATCAGCAGATAATGCAGTAGCTCTGTGAAGCTCTTCCAATATTTCCATAGCCAAGCCCTGAGCTTCTCAGGTTTATGAAACCTTTCCCCTGGCAACTGTTAGTCCTTCACTGTCAGCAAATAATCCTATACTCCAGTACTCCTGTACTGCCAAGAGTGACTGTGCAGAGGTTCACAAACTGCAGAAAGGAGAGGTATGTACCCTAGCCTTGTCTCTCCAGGACATTTCAAGGGTCCCTCAGCTCAGCATCCTTTCCTTGTTCCACAACATGCCCCATCACTATTAGTATGTGTTTGTGCCCTTCCTCACACCTTTCGCTTTTATTTAGTCATAAAATCTGTGTACCCTGGAGACAAGCCAGAAATTTACAAGCTAGGGCAGTCAGGGCTTAAGAGATCTTTTATGGTCAGTGGAGAAATGTGATGTGTACTTAGCACAGTAAGACACTTTCTCAATGCAATGCTCTCTCTCTCTCTCACTCTCTCATTTCTGCTCTCCTGACCAGTCAAGCATGTTCTGGCACAGGAGATCTGCTGGGCAGTGGGCTCCTGACTGGCCTGTGCCTCTATCCCAACTGCAGCTAGTACCTGATATCTGAAACCTTGGATGCAGCCCAGCCTTCTTCCATGTGGAACTGTTCTTCACTGGAGAATTCCTGTCACCTGTCTGACAGTGACCATGACCAGTCACGGGACTGTGGAACATCACTCACAATGAACTTGGCTTTTGTTCTGTACTAAGCATTGCTTTCCATGCCGACTACAGCCTCTCTTGGACCCTCACTCAGAGCTACTAATGGAAAGAGGCAGAAAGGGGTCTTGAAAAAGTTTTGCTCTTTGTTATCTCTTACATTATTTACTAATATGTAAAGCCTTAAGAGTTTATTTGTTATCTGCTTTGACTAAAATTTTTTTTTGAAAGCCAAGACCTTTGTCTTCTTTCTCTTCCTGGAAGATCCTTGGCCCTGACTTGGAAGAAGAACTCATGCAGAGATCCTTGATATTCTACTTTTGCTGAGACTTAATTTAACAACCATTTCACAACCAACATCATCTGTGGAATTCCTTGAGTGATGCAGGACTGTCTTCTCTCAGCATTTAAAAGAGGAAATGAGGACTTGAAGAAACTTTTTGAGTGGAAAACACTTGTAGTCCCTAAGAAATTAAACAAAATCAAAGTGAAATATGGTAATTCTCTGGTCATCTTTAAAAAGACTTAGATCAGCTCATGAAGAGGGGAAAAATGTCACCAACAGATTTACCATCAATGAACATTTAATTGTATTGAACTGACTATGTCTCCCCTGTTTGCTAAGCTTCTCTAAGGGAGCACTCCATGTGTTCCACTACTTAAGTATGGAGAAGAATTTACAGCAGGTAAATAAATTTCCATCAAAAAATATATGTACTTAAATATCTGACTATCAACTAAGTTGCTCTAATTAATATTCTTGGTCTTATAATCTGCAGCAACGTTCAGTAAGTGATATCTTTTTAATCTGTCTCATCTCATTGTTCCCAGGAGTCTTTGTGACATAGATTCCTTTGATATTGTTGACATTTGTTTCAAGAGTCCTCAGAGAAGGCTGCTTATGTAAAGGACATTGCGTGTTGCTGGAACAGCTCAGAGATGGTTCAGTATCATTAGTCTCACTTCACTAGCAGGTGAAAATTATTAGCTCCGTTGCTGTAGCTTCCCCAACTCAGGCAAGTGAATTGACAATGGGCAGTGCTCCCTCTTTTTGCTCTGCACGAGGGTGGATCTCCACAACTGTTTTTGTGCACGACTTTAGTGTTCATGCTGAGCTATCCCTCATAACCATAGTAAATAAGAGAATTTGTATAGTCTGCCTAGGAAATTTCCACTAAATTATTCTACTCTCATTTTTCTCCTCCAAATGTACTGCAGAGCTCTGTTGAGTTGACCAAAAAAAAAAAACAAACCCAAACCCATGAGCAATTACCATCTTCTTCCCCATTATTTTAAATGTGTTGTGGGCATTTATTTTTCCTCTATTTGTCATAGCCTATTAAGCTAGTCTGGCTCATGTCCACACTAAAAAAGGCTGCAATACCACAAAAAAAGGAATTATTTTAATTTTTAGGTAAAAATATGAGATCATTAGGAGTTTCCTAACACTATATTATGACAAAATGTGAAAAATTTCCAAATGCCTTGCATCTCATTTCCATTTAGCACTGTGAAACCAAATTCTTTATTTAATCATCTAAGTAAGAAGCGCTTTTAATCTGTAACTTGATTGTCAGTTGTCAATACATGTGTTGGAATTTCTTCAAATATTTGAAAGAGATAATAACGGGTTTTGTCCCCAGGTGTCCCAGATGAGTTTCAGTAGCAAGATATTTTTTCAGAGAATCAATCTCTATTAATCTATTTATTTCTAAGTGCATTCACTTTAAAATGTGCAGATTTAGTCCGAGATTCCCACAGCATTCTCCTGGTGAAAGAGTGTTTCCATGGTGCACTGTTTACCTGGCAAAGAACGGTCAGGATGGCCAGGCCCAGAGAGTGGTAATGGATAAAGTTACATCCAGCTGGGGACCTGCTTGCAAGTGGGGTTCCTCAGGGTTCAGTTTTGGGGCTGGTCCTCTTCCTTGATACCTGGATGAGCAGGTCCAGAGAAGGGCAATGGAGCTGGTGAAGGACCTGGAGCACAGGTTCTGTGAGGAGCAGCTGAGGGAGCTGGGGGTGTTTAGCCTGGAGAAAGGGAGACTCAGGGGCGACCTTATGACTCTCTACAGCTGCCTGAAAGGAGGGTGTACCCAGGTAGGGGTGGGTATCTTCCCCAGGCAGCAAGTGACAGGGTGAGAGGAAATTCCTTTGTCTCTAGTTGCCCCAAGGAAGGTCTAGACTAGATATTAGGATATTTTTTTTTTTTTTTTTGCCCCAGGAAGAATTGTAGAACATTGGAACAGACTGGGATAGGGAAGTAGTGGGTGGAGTCACCATTCCTGGAACTGTTCTAAAAACACCTGAATATGGCCCTCAAGGACATGGTTTAATTGTAAGCATAGTGGTGGAGCTACATTGATGGCTGGGCTTGATGATCTTTAAAGTCTTTTCCATCTATGATTCTATGATTTTCCATGCTCAGTCTTCACAAAAACGAGGTTTCTTTGTGACTGAGCGGTGAATGTCTGATGAGCATCTGCTAAGGTCTTGATAAGATATGGAACCCTGAAAATGTGTCTCAATTTCAATAATTTGAAAGCAAGCTGCTAGATATCGGTTTGTATATGCAGAAAAGCCACAGCTTATCCACCTGTGAAACGGATAGTCCCATATCAGCCATGCACCAGCTTCAGGCTGATGACACATAAACAAATTAGAAGTGATTGTGCACATACTTTGGCTATTTTCAGCAAAAGTAAAGTGAAAATTGAAACAAAATATGAAGTATGAATACCTTAATTACATTTCAGTACACGTTCTCCTTTTTTTGTGCAGACTGGCCTTTCTTGGGTTTGACTTTTTTGACCAGCAGCTGACAAATTGGAAAGATATGTTCTATTTTGTGTAAATTTAAAAATATTTTTTTATTTAAAATTTAATAGAAATGAACTATACTTTCAGTCAGGCAGTTGTTGTTTGTGATGGTCTAAAACTCTCATAGCCCAGCTGAAATGTTCACCACACAGGTTTTAAATAAGTTATTTTCTAATTCAAAATATGCTCAGCTGCTGCAGCTCAAGGTTCCCAAATACAATGTTATATCTGACCCTCTCAAACAAAAATAGATTTTCTGAGAAAAGCAAATCTCAAATGAAAAAATCATTTCTACCTCACAGCACTAGCAGAATTCAGCTTCTCAATACCAAGGGCTTAGGAAAGCATGGGTGTTTGACATCACATGTTCCAGCCATTTGTCTTTTTCAGATATATTTTTACCACCTATCTCAAACTGTCTGTAAAATCACAGGTGACAGGCTGTAGCAGAGTTATCTTCAATAAGGAATACCCTTATTCAGTTACATTCTTGATGTGAGGTTTTTGGTGTGTTTTTTGATGGTGGTGGTGTTGGTCTTTTGGTTTTTTTACTGAAAAGGGGAGGGTCAATTACAGAAGAAATAAAAATCTCAGTTGGGATTTTTTAACTGGGGATGCCTATGGTTGCCACAAACCGCCTGGTATGCCAATATACAGAACAGCATTGTGCCAGCATTGTTCAGTAGCCTTCCTCCAAATCACATTTTCAGAGAGAGCTTTATGGACCCTAGATCATCCATGGCACTTCACGAAGAAAAGGAAATTAGGACATTGAAATGGTCTTAATCAGGACCACACAGAGTGTCTTTGCACCCAGCCTTTCATTTGGAAGTTTAATATTTGCCCTAAGTATGTAGTCCATGCCACCACTGCTGTCAGTGAAGAGAGAGAGCTTGCAGAAGGCTAATCATTTAATCTCAGGATCAGTGTCTGAGAAATAAATCACTAACGTATCTTCACAACTGGAGTAATTTTTCACTCCAGAGGCCCTCATGATGCGTCTCCTGATTTCTTTTCTTTGTTCTCCTCTGGAGAGGATTTTACCTGAAAAGCATACTTTTAAAATGGGAAAAGGTAGACTGCACCAGCCTAACCACTGGAATTTATCCTTCTTTTCTTTTAATAAGAAAGCAGTAGCTGTTTAAAAAGAATCATTTATCTCCATTGCAAAATGAAGCCTGTCAAGATCACCTCCTTTCGTCCTTCAGTATCTGGATCTTGTCCCCAACACTTGTCTGATACGATAGTTCTGGCTCCCTTAAGCTGTCTGTTTCTCAGGGAAACCAGTGAAAAGTATTTTCTTGCCCTGTTATCTTCCTCAAACACAGACCTCGCCTGGAACCTGAAGTACCTGGAGAGCCTGTCCTTGAACTCACAGTCTGCAGCGGCACTTAGCATGTGTTAGTTTTAGCAGTGTTGGGCTCAAATTCTGAGTAGGTGTTCTGGCATGTAAATAATATGGGTTGTTTCTCCATGATAGTCCTGTGGCTGCTTCTGTTAGTAAAACACCCCCAAAAAACTGAATGAGCAAACAATGGTCCTAACAGATTTTCCTATGAGATGTATGGTAATATCTTTTTCTAACATGATGCAATACTTTCATGCTGAATATAACAACTAATGATTTGTGCCTAAGCAAGTAAAATGAGGCTTAGCTGTGTGATACTTGCCATTCAAAGAGTTTTGTATATATCATGAATTCTGGATCCTGAGATACATTTTGTGTCATTGCAAATTAGTGTTCTATGATTTTTTCTTAAGATCCAAACATATTCTCACTAAACCATAGCTAAATGTCTGCGTTTCTTTCAAAGGAGTGTTGTTCTGCTCTTCTTAAGGAAAACTAATTCCTAGTAGCAAAATGTATTTAAAATTTGATAATCACCTGTACACATCAAACGTCATCAGTGTTTTTGACAAATGAAAAAATGAGCATATTTATTCAAGTAACATCCACATTGCTCCTCAATTCTGTTACCATTCTATTTGTATATGAGCAACCATGCTTCAATTTCCAAATGTTGCCTGATAGGAATTTCACAGGAAAGCATTGCAACCAATTTATGAAATCACTGGGGTTTTTTATTGGCTGTGATTCCATTTTAAAAGAACATCATACCATTTACCCACATCATGCAGGAAAAAATACCAGGAAAAGAACAAATTAAAATCACATTCACAATGTCTCTACTTTATATCATCCTCAAGTACTGCATGCATCTGAAAGAAAGCTGGGGAGCATTTTTACTAGAAAATGCATGACTAAGTTAAATTTTGCTCTGTGTGTGTGAAAGAGAAAGCGAGAAACAGGCAATTTTTTTAATGACAGTACTGAAACATTTTACTAACTCAGTGCATGAAGAAACAGTTATCTTGATAACATATATTCAGAACAAATACAGACAACTTTCAGATACAGAAGACAGTTACATTTAGATCACAACAGCTAATTTCTAACAATGCTTGTTCTAGCACAAAAAGCTTGGCAAAAAGATGTATTCAGCAGCACTGGTATGGTCTTTCTTGATGAAGGAGAGAGGCTGGAAGGGATCTAAGCCAATGTATGATACTAGAAACCTAGACAGAGGAACTCCAAAGTGATTAAGCACATGATCTTGTATTTTGTTTTATTAATTTTAAACACGAGTAGCATTGATAATTAATATTGCAGTCTGATTTCATATGGCTTTCTCTACATATAAATGTGAGTTCATAAGGTCAATGGCAAACTAAATCATTTACCCTCCAAATGAGAAGGCCCTTTGACTATTTTTTTACTAACCTGTAAGGTCTTGGAGTTGTGAGGGAAAATGACCGCAGTGTCTAGCCAACAACCTTTCTGTGTAAATAAAATCTACTTATAAAACTAAAATACCTCATTTACCTGAGATTGAACAGACCAGTGATGCAAATAAAACAATGCCATTAAAGACAAAAAGATATTCAGAATCCAAACAATGAACCATGCTTCTCTTTGGTCTCTTGTTTAAGTGCTTCATCACCTGCTTGAGTGCCAAGGGGAAAAGTGTGTGAGGCAATGTTTCTGACTTCCACACATGAGTCAAAGGTGTCTGTGTCCCTTTTTACCAGTTCTGAGTGGGAAGGGAAATAGATGGGCAGAAGAGAAGGGAGAGTGCCTTGCTCTCGAGTCTGTTCAGCATGGCTGAGGCACTTCAGGACAATGGAATGACTTGAGGAGAGGTCCACTCTCATGCAACATGCCAAAAGTTATGTGAGGCACAACCAAGCAAAACCTATCCAGTACCTGTGGTAGATCTTCTGTCATGTTTCTTATGGCAAGAAAGAAAATGGGAATTAACTACCTGCTCACACCTGGATGAACTCTCTGCTGTTAATGGAGAAAGGGCTGGTGCAGGTGTGGCCAGTTGAGATACAGAAGTGATGAAATGGCTGAGCTGGGAAGCTCCCACAATGAAAGACTCAGTAATCACTATTTAATAAACCACCTTCTCTTTACCTCCCTCCCTCACCTCCAGTGAGCCTGGAATGAGGCCTACTAGACTGAATATAGTGATCCCACGGTCCCTCCTCAGGGGTTCAATCCAGACGTTCACACAGCTCAGGAGGTCAGCTCATAAGGGCAGTCAGTATTTTTTGTGTTCTGAGCCCAGGGATAGCACTACCTGCTTAAGAAATTTGAGTACAGTCTACACAAGATTGTGACTTAGACCGGTCATTCAATGCCACAGCTGCTGAGGCACAATTATCTACAATGGTACCAAAACAGTCTTCCTTTCTCTCTCTTCTCCCCATCTTCTCCAATTTCCTCACCTTCCGCAGATGTGTGCACAAACATGCACATCAAGCTGCCAGAAAGACTGTGAAAACAATCAGCACTAACATTTTGCAAGGAGAATGCTAGGCAGAAAATTCTGATCTTACATCAGGAACAGTATTTGATTGGATGAGGAAGGGAATCAGTAATGGGTGTTACGGAAAGGCCAGCAAGCAAGTGGTAGAGAAAAGCCAAAGTAAAGTGGAATAGGCTTGTCTTCTCATTTGTTTGTTTCTTTGCAGAGTTCTCCAGCACAACACCAGGGGAATATATGAATGGACATGTTCATTTTAGCACAGGCACATTTCTGCTGGTTCTACTTATGTAATAGAGGATGCGTGCCACAGAGATTAATCAAGACAATTCAAAAGTATTGATGTCTGTATATCAGTGATCTAGGCTAGGAGATCTACCAACCAATGAGTGGCTGAAACAAAGAGCCAGGCTCTTCTTTTTAGCTTTCAGGGATGTTGGATACACTGTAGCAGAGCATCAAAATGAGCTGCTGCCCCTGTGACAGAAAGAGAGTTTCCAATTTTGTGAGATTTACTTAAACAGCCTCAAATAACTAGCTGCTGAATTTGCATGGGGTGAGTAGGACACTCTTCCTAGAAAATGGTAAATTGTTCAACATTACCATGCTGTACCCAAGCATTGATTCATAGAGTGTTCTGGGTCATTAAAAGTCTCGGGAGGGAAGCGGTCATCTTGCTTTAAATGAAAGTTAGGCAGAAAAAAAGTCCCACTGACATTATCCAAGTGAGTAAAATCTGCCTTCTCTTTCCTCTGGATAGCCCTAGGCAGCTTGTATTTGAACAAACAAGTCTTGTTCATAGATCCAGCCTGAAACAAGCTGCATCTTTATCAACTTGTTCTGACCTATATATCAGTCAAACCTCTTCAGCCTCTGCCTTGGATTCAATAGAAAGTTATGCTTGAAATTATTTGAGAAGCGAGGACCATGACACCTGAATAAAAATTGTGCGAGAAGGGCATACTATATTTGTTTCTTTCAAAATACTCTTTTCCTATTACAGCAGATGCTACTGGAAGGTACAGAGCTCTCATGCTCAGTTCCTTAACCATGGTACAGATTTCTTCTGCTTACCTGAAAAGGTGATAAATGTCTTCTAAAACATCTTATTCAGGATAATACTGAGATGTTCGACTAAACCCAGTTACACTGAACCAGTGAAAAGAAGAGCCATTGAAGTAAAATCCTTAATGTAGGTGCATAATGAAGTGTCCGATATTATCCTCCTTTTTGCTGCCAGCAGAAAGAGCTTATTGGCTTTCAAATCTCATTCATGTACTTAGATAATTTTTGTTGTTCCCAGGACAGGGACAAGCAACGCTAGTTCTGCCAGCCAAACCCTGATTCTCCTCACAAGATTGTGAGACTGAGATGGCATGACACTCACACAGCATCAACTACAGAGACCTAGCCATGAAATTTTGCCAGATGCAAAATTTCAGGATTAGCTCTTCAGATGACAACCCAGATACCTGATTATGAGGACCTGTGTTCAAAGTAGGCCTATCTATGTATTGAATCTATGTAGGTATTAGCAAGTCAACATCTCCCATAGAATTTGTATTTTCTTATGAAATTATGTGATATCTGTTTCATTGAGGAGACCTCTGTACCTGTGTCTGCAAAAGGCCACAAAGATAATGGTGAGAAAAAAATCTTCTCCCACCCTGCTAGCATCAAGGGATACCACACACATCTGTAATGTTAATTAGCTCCTGCACAGCACTAGAGAAGCATCCTCACTTTATGCCTTTATAGTAGGTAGAGACTGAAACCAACATTTTACAGGTGCAGAATCTCAGTGGGGCAGAAAATAAGTGACCTCCCCAAGGCAATGCAGTAATTTAGCACAATAAACATCACGGATATTTATGGATCTGCCATGACTAACATTCAGGCCACCACACACTCCCCTGCAGGAGTACTGCAGGAAAGGGTGGGCAGGACACAGCCACGACAATATACTGGAACCCAAATGTCCAACCCGCAAGGACTGCTGGAAACAGGATGGCTGAATATGGCAGAAAGAGGAGGATTGGTTAAACAGAGCAGCAAATACCCTTGTCATTGGCTTCAGAGGGGTTGGGGAGGTCCTCTACCAGAGCACTGTGCACTCTTCTAAGGTTTCAGCTCTCTGCACGGCAAGTGCCTGACCAATTTGCTTATTTAAGGTAAATGTATGGCTAATTCCCAAAGTAACATGACTCTTGCTTAGATTCTGAGGCATTTAACTTCTACAGCATCTGAGGGCAGATGACTCACTTCTTCCACAATTCTAAGTGATGTCAGCTGTGTAAGTCATGCATGATTTACTTTCCAAAAGATCTTTTATTTATGTCACAGATGGAATTAAAACAGAAAAGCTCTGCTTCCATGGGAGAACTGAGATATCCCTTCTGAGAGCAGATGTGCTCAAAAAAAATGGCTAATGTGATCCAATCAATAGGAACATTATAATAATGACCAACTATTATCAATAATAAAAATAAGATAATTTTAAAAATTAAAGAGGCCACTGTTCATACTTAGTGAACACTCCTTCTTGCATTGGATGGAAATGAGATTGTTCCTTTTCTATGTTTGATGTGCAGTTGCCTTATTTAACATACATAGTACTATGGCTTATAATAAAAGTTGTGTAGTCTGCAGCTTTTTAATCTTTACATCCATTCAGAGGCATCTACTGGATGTGACTATGTACAAAATTAAGGAATGGATGAGTCTTGGGCTGGAGGAAAGGGAAAGAGGCAGTTGGAAGGGAATGGGAAGCAAAGGGACTCCTAGTGAGCAGTAGAGGGCAGAGGTGGGGAGGACTGCAGGATGAATGGCAAGATTGTAAATCCCCATTGGGCAAAAGAGAAATCCTTTGCAGTACTGTTAATGCCCATCTAACAGTCTGCAGCTATTACTTCTTGAACATGTCCTGCAGGGGCCCTGGTAAGTATTTGATGACTGTGTCTAGGATGCTCTCTTCTTCTTCCTCCTCCTCATCCCCACAGCCAGGAGGGATCGCCTTCTTTGGGCGTGTCAGACTCCCTTCAGCATTAGCTTCCAGTGCAGCCTGGGCCTCTGCTTCCTTTTCTTCCTTCTTCTTTATCCCATACTGCAGGGGAGAGATAACACATTGTCTGAATCATAATATGAGAAATAACACATTTACTGAGCAGGATGGCTGATGAAGCCAGCCATTGCCTGTGGTGCCTCATATTCTGCAGTAAGAACATCATATATTCTCATTTTGCTCTTTTACACAGACACTAAAAATATCCATACTAGCAACCCTCCACTAAGTATAGCCTAGTGGATGGATAGCCTTCACAAGACAAGATGCTGAGATCACTCAGAAGCAAGCACAGGGGAGAAACTGGGACTACGCAGCCATAGATCTGCAGTAAAAATAAGCTCTGTGTTAGTAAAATGTTAGGGTGGCATCCTACTGATGTAGATCCTCCTCTTTTCTGTTAACAAGTCTGATGCTCAGGTCCATCATTCACAATGATTTCGAAAGTCCAGGGAAAAACAGGGAAAAACTACCAACAAAAGAAAGCAAATGGGTCAGGACAGACGGGATGGCACTGAAGACAGCAGTTTTAGATATTCCCATATGGGGCATATCCTATAACATTCATTCATGTTCTCTTTGTATAAGTGGGACAGAAAGACCTCTGTGGAAACAAACCATCATGAGAAAATCAGGTGACTCATACTATTTGAAGAAAAACACTCTGAACTCTGTGAGTAGAATGGGTACTTGAAATTTGCTACTTCCACTAAAAATTAGCAGCATGCCACTATAGTATTACATGGGTAACCAAAACCTTATTTTATGATATTACATTCAAGAGGCGAGATTTAATACAGGACCAAACATATGCATATGCTGCTCTTTCCATAAGTGTTTACACTGCTTCAGAGACTAAGGTGATACACAATAAAAAAAAATCAACTTAAACTGTCACATGCAAATCTAAAGCAAGAAGTCTACCTGGAAGCTATCCTCTGTATGATGGAATCATAGAATGGGTTGGCCTGGGAGGTGCATTTCAAGGCCACCTAGTCCAAGCATTGAGTAGGAACATTTTCAGCTAGGTCAGGTTGTTCAGAGACCTGCTCTGTTTATTCAGATCAATTCAAATTTCCCAGACTGCTTCCACTTTTTAAAATGGTAAATGGAGGTTAAACTTTCTTGGTACCATGATCATGATGCAAACTCAGGAAGTGTCCCATTTCTCAGTGCCCAGTTGTGCTTCAAAGAGGCCAGCTGTACATTTCAAGGATGCTTGTGGTCCCCAAGCTCACAGCTCCCTGTCTGGCAGCAATAGTCTTCTGCTTATCCTTTTTACCTCTTGAAAAGCTACCCTAATGGCTGCTCACTATCAGCTCCTCAGCCACCAGTCACCTCACAAGCACCTGCACAATTGCTTACAATCCATGTTGCATGAATACACTTGACAAGAACATTGAAAATAAAATTAAATATGATTTCAAAAACATCGAAGAATGAAGTTGGTACCATGTACTCAGTATTTTCAAGTAGCAATAAAACCTTACAGCTGAATAGACATGAATTAGATGCTATTTTCATTATTTTTTCTTTTCATTTTTTCTACTTCAAAGATTAGTACAAATTGTTAACCAGTAAAACCAAAAAAAAAAAAAAGTTCACTGCTGCATTCATGACTTTCGGATTTCAGAGGGCTTGTTGGGTGTGACTTTTCTTCCTAAATATTTCTGAGAAAAAGCATTATTTTTGATTCCTTTCTCCATCATCATTTATATTTAAGATGACAGCCTGCAAAGTTGAAAGCAGTGGCTTCAAAACACTCTAGTTCTCTAAATCAATTTTCTCTTGCCAAAATGTTCATTAGGTACATTTGTCTTATGATTTTTATACCTACTGTGTGCTGGTCACACCTGATTTCATGGGAAAGATTTTAAAGACAAATGATATCTTCATTCACACGTGAGACAAAGAAAGAATTTGACCAACTTGTAGTTACAGGGCTGTACACCACAAAGGAGATTCAACACAGGACCAGCTACCATGCAGATGGAATGACATGCAGTGCTAGATTGTAGTCAGTCTGCACAGCTGTACCAACCCCATTCTCCCTCTCAGGCCACAGATAGATGTCTCTAGGTGATTCCCAGTGTAATTTATGCACAGATTGTGT
This sequence comes from Leptocoma aspasia, assembly GCA_013399835.1. Lineage (NCBI taxonomy): Eukaryota > Metazoa > Chordata > Aves > Passeriformes > Nectariniidae > Leptocoma > Leptocoma aspasia. The sequence continues at coordinate 283,991 of VXAX01001515.1, read as the reverse complement.
CTCCTTCGCCAGCTAGAGGAGAACAGTAGTGGAGACAACACAAATCATAGTAACGCATGGGTACCCTGCATGCTTTCAAATCCTCCGTCTCAAAACAAGTATCAGCTCAAGACGTGTTGATCCTCTAGCTCAGGAACTTGCTGAACAAACATTTAGCTCACAGGAAAGAGTGGAACAAAACCAACCAGTTATGAAAATTATCATTTAAATACTGTATTATCAGTATCATCAATATTATCATTTCAATTTGGTGGTATTTTGTAATGCTTTGCATTAGCAAAAATGTAAGCTGTGAAGATTCATAGGTGAATAAAACTACATACTTTAGGTTTGAAATTGTTTCAGATGAAATAAAATTTCAGAAATTAAAGTCTTAATATAAGCAACATTTTAAAGTAGTGTCTTCACATGAAATCATTTGGGTGAAGTCAACAAATAATTGTTTAAAACATGACTAAAAATAATCTTTCTGGTGCTCTGGTTTTCCCAGGGATAGGAAATATTTAATTACTTCCAAAAAATTTGAGGGATGAGAATAGTTTCATTTTTATTCAAGTTTCTGCCCCACAGAATTTAATATCAGAAGTTGTATCATTACCTGCTTGGCCTTCAGTCACATATTCATGAGTTACACTATATGCAGAATTATGGACCTAACCCAGGAAGATACTGAAACATTTTTAGTATGTTTCCCTTTAGTACAGTATACCCTCTTGCCGCTCCTAAGGTTATTACTCTGCAGCCACATGGGGATTGCTGTCAATGGGTCAGGTTAGAGAAATACTGTCAGCCTGGGGTCCTCAGTCATTGGGTGGGAAGAGTAGGGAAAAATACCCAGGCCCTTGGCTTAACCCACACCCACTGACTGCATGTCAGGAAAAGACCAGTCTAACATACAACATCAACTTCCTCCCCGTCTCTTTTCTTCCTTATTCCTCCATTTTTTCATAAGGCAAAGTAGGTGCATGAACTAGAAACATTCTGGAAATTTGGTCTAATGACAGTAAGAGTGTCGGGGAGTAGAGGACGGTTGAGCCAACGGGATCTGCAGCCCAAAATGTGAACCTAGCCTAAATATAGTTACAATTTCTTAAGACAAGCCAACAGTTTCTACTAAAAATGAACATGTTTATCTAGCAAATATCTAGGCCATGGAATGAATAAACAGTAATATCATAGTTAAGACATTTGCAGAAGTAATGGCCTATCTTTGGGTCAGGAGTGGAACTGACTGGAACTGACTCTGCAGGAAGACAGTAGCAATCAAGGTGCAAGGGAATACTTTTCCTTGGATGAGATTTGGAACTGCCTACTTAGAAACAAGTGATTTATCTGAAAAAGCTAAACAACTAAAAAAGGAAGTTTGTGGGGGATACAAAGACAACTCGAAGAGTATATGGTGGGACCAGAGAAGTCAGAAAACAGCTCTTCACCCTAAGGTGCTCTGAGAGCTTGAAATTGGACCTCAGTCCAACTATTACTGCGTAAGAAATAATACTGCACAAAATAATGCTGTGTATCACATAACACTGAGCTTTATCTTCTGGGTAAAGGTTGGCATGTGAATTATAGTGGTTACATCTCTCTTCAGGGAACTGTACTTTGCAGTGGTTTTGCACAGCTGTAGGTAGTACCGAAAATATGTCTAAACAGCTGTGGCAGATACAGCCATCTTTGGAATTACTATTTTATTTACTAGCTAAGGTTTGAAAAGCTACTGAGAGATTTAAATTCTTATTCCTTATCTTGCTTCCTATAAAAGTTATGGGAGTCTATACTAACAGCTCTGTCTGTTAAATTTCAGTCATATTCTGAACCTCAATACAAAAAAGAAACAAAAAATTCAGCCAGACTTCAAAGCATGCAGTTAGAAAAAACACTGGAAGGGCAACATGCACACCATTTTATCTCAAGAGTTAACTTGACCTGAATAAGTCTTTTTCTTAGAGACTCCAACTACTGAAAACCTCTCACCTGTTCCAGAACTTAACTACCCCTTGCAATTAAAATATTTCTCTTCAAGTCTAATGTGATTTGTCATTAAATGCCTTTAAAAAATCTGGAAAATATGCAGCTACTGCAAAATATTTATCTTTCATCTGTCCTTTTGGACATTATTTGTCAATCGTGCCACATCAGCCCAAGTTAGATCTTTCCATCATTAATCCATGGAATTTTCTGCCAGGAATATATGTAGAACTGAAACAAATCAAGAGCAATAGGTAGAGTTCAGCACCGACCTTTAGTTCCATAACTGTGAGAGTCTAGGGTACAGAAAAAGACTTACCTTTTATTTGATTTGTACAAACTTGGAAGTGGTTTCCTTGGTCTCTCTGTGAGTGAGCAGGCTGTCAAATACAGGAGGTCAGGGTGCTGAAACCCAGAGCCCCAAGTACCCTGCTGTCACCACTGTTTAAAGCACAGAGCCTGCTTTGACGTAGATCTGTCCAAAAATGTGCCCTGGATTTTCTTTCACCTCAAATCTGCTGATTTCATTTTGTGCTAAATTTGGCTCTTTTTCCTTGTTTGTTTTTCTTGGTCTACTTGTCTTTCTAATCAGTTTGTTCATCCTGAGCTTGATAGAGAGAATTAGTCCCCAGAAAACTTGTGGGGGAGCCTTTTAACACATATGAAAGGAGGACACTCTCTTTGTCTCTCAAGTAACCCATTTAAGTGCAAGGTCTGCCGTGCAGTGTTAGAATTACACAGACAGTTTCAGGCATCTCAGACATGCTGACCCTAGATAATCTCTGCGCTTTCTGAGGAGTGATGAACAAAGAATCACAACCTGCCACATGGGCAATCATGCAAATTTCAAGCTGTGGCAAGGAATGAAAGGTATGGGAGAGAATGCTGGTNCTCTGTGTGGAGTGAGTGTAGGTGTGGGCATTTTCTTGTCTCTACATGCTGCTTCACAGCTCTGCTGACCCTGTCAATGTGTTAGTGGAAGACAGCTGATTAATAATGGAAAAGAACAAGACAAAGTCTGGCAACCACTATCCTAATCTGCATTGTTCAACTGTGTGTGAGCCAAACAGGAGCACAGCTCAGGAGAGAGGTGGCAGAGAGAAAGAAAGGAGGACAATTAAACTTCAGGTAGGGGACACTTGAGGTGCAAAGCCAGGACTTCATGTCCCCTAGAAAAGATGTTCTGAAACCATCTCCTTGGGGGCTGTCAGAGTTTTTCAGGCAGTTTTCCAGGCAGTGGTTATTTGTTAACCTTGCTCATGTCCTTTGAATCCTTTACCTCATCCAAGGTTCCATCTCCCTATAAGTTCCCTGTTGCTACACATGCCTTGCTACTCTGTGCTAGCTCAGGCTTTCAGCTCTGTCAAAATCACAGCAATTCTTCCTGCATGACCTGCCTTGTTTCAGGTCTTCCAGTATGCTCTTCCGTCTTATCCCCCTGTTTCTCTCAGGGGGCTCCCACAGCAAACACGGTGGCCTACAGGTTTTCTCTTGCACTACAAACACAAATCAGATGCAGATGCAGATTTTAAAGGGCTCATCTGATCTTCATCTGTCTCCTATCAGCATCTTCTTCTGGTGACACTGGGTGAATCTAGCAGTCTTTCCTTCTTCCCCATGGCAATATTGCTGCCTGAGAACCACACCCCTGGTTCTAATTAGCTGTGGAACTGCAGAACAATCCTATGAGAATACCCAGTGCCCCAAGCATCCAAAAGTAGTGCTACCCTAAACAATAGACATGAAATTTGCTTTTCTGCTGCTCCACAACAGATGGAGTGCAAGATAAAGCACTGCTCTCTGGAGGGGATCAGATCTGTACTCAACAAGCCTTGTTTGTTTACTTTGATTGAAAACAACATCGTATCTGTTCACTGTTGCTGTTTAAGTGAAAACCAGAACTGCATCAGGTTCGTGATTGCAGAAGCCATCTCTGAATTTTCTGCAGACTCAGATCAAGGGGAATAATTTCAATGGTGTCAATGGAGACCAGCCCAGACAAACCTAGTTAAAAGAAAGGGATCATAGGATTATAGAATGACTTGGGCCAGAAGGGACCTTACAAATATCTCCAAATCACTCCAAACCCCCTATAGGCAGGGACACCTTTCACTAGACTAGTTTGCTTAGAGTCCAATCGAGCCATGGGAGAGAGGAGAGGTGCACCAGCCATCTAATCATCTTTGTGACCCTCCTCTGGACTTGCTCCAACACGTTCATGTCCTTCTTATGTTGAGGATCCCAGAACTGGATACAGAGCTCCAGATAGCTCTCATGAAAGCACAATAGAAGGATAGAATCACTTCACTACATCTGCTGGCCAAGCTGCTTTTAACTCAGCCCAGAACAGGATGACTTTCTGGACTGCAAGTGCACATTGCCAAACCACATCAAAGTTCTCATCCACTCTCAAGTCCTCCTCCTCAGGGCTGTTCTCAATCCATCCACTGCCCCGTCTGCATCTGTGCTTGGGATTGCCCTGGCTCAGGTGCAGGACCTTGCACTTGGCCTTTTTGACCTTCATGGGGTTTGCACAGCCCCACCTTTCCTGCCTGTTCAGGCCCCTCTGGATGGTATCCTTTCTTTGCAGCATGTCAACTGCCCCACACAGTGGGGTGTCTGTGGCAAACTGGCTGAGGGTGCCCTCGATCCCACTNCCTCCCCTCCCCTCCCCTCCCCTCCCCTCCCCTCTGACTTTTGTTGTTACTTTTGACTGCAAGCATTTTTGAATTTTGTGTGCTCCCTTCCCCTTAATGATGGGTTGTTACACCACAGCTCTTTGTGTCCATCTGACCACCTTAACCACCTTAACCACCAAGTGGTCCAGCCATCAAATCTGTGTCTCTCCATTTAGAGGATCTGCTCCATGATCTTGCTGGGCATCTTTNCTAGTTTGCTTAGAGTCCAATCGAGCCATGGGAGAGAGGAGAGGTGCACCAGCCATCTAATCATCTTTGTGACCCTCCTCTGGACTTGCTCCAACACGTTCATGTCCTTCTTATGTTGAGGATCCCAGAACTGGATACAGAGCTCCAGATAGCTCTCATGAAAGCACAATAGAAGGATAGAATCACTTCACTACATCTGCTGGCCAAGCTGCTTTTAACTCAGCCCAGAACAGGATGACTTTCTGGACTGCAAGTGCACATTGCCAAACCACATCAAAGTTCTCATCCACTCTCAAGTCCTCCTCCTCAGGGCTGTTCTCAATCCATCCACTGCCCCGTCTGCATCTGTGCTTGGGATTGCCCTGGCTCAGGTGCAGGACCTTGCACTTGGCCTTTTTGACCTTCATGGGGTTTGCACAGCCCCACCTTTCCTGCCTGTTCAGGCCCCTCTGGATGGTATCCTTTCTTTGCAGCATGTCAACTGCCCCACACAGTGGGGTGTCTGTGGCAAACTGGCTGAGGGTGCCCTCGATCCCACTGTCCATGTCACTGACAAAGATGCTGAACAGTGCTAGTTCAACACCGAACCCTGAGGACATGGATCTCTGGTGTAGACTTAGACATTGACCTTTAACCACATGTAGAATCCTAGAAGACAAGGAGGCTAAATTTATTGTGTCTCAAACACTGAGAGCCCAATAGCTGTGGAGCCAACCATGTTGGTAATAACAGCCAAGATTTGCTGGTAGTAACATGCCATGGGAAAGAACAAGACATGGCTGGAGATGGGGGCCATGTCAGTGGTCAGTGCAGAACTTCTCCAGAACTTGTTCTGGCTCCTGTGGATAAGCCCAACACAGCACAATGCAAGCACAGGAATGAGGTAAAGAAGTGGGCATGGACTGTAAGGGGGAAACAAGATCACCCAAGATCCCTGATAATGGAACCTGTCCCTGGTGANCTGCTCCATGATCTTGCTGGGCATCTTTCTTGAGATTCATTGCTCCTGAGTTTGGAGGTGGAGATCCAAGTATATCGAACAGCTTTTTTGGACTCCTATTCACTCTGGGACTTTATCCCATGGTATTCTACCAAGCAGATGTCTGAAGAGCCTAAAGTCTGCTCCCCTGATACCCAGGTACAGAAGTCATTCACCATGCCCCTGTGGTGCCAATGAGATCCTGGCCCTGCAGGCATGCGCGCGTCTCTAACACCTCTTGTTTTGTCCCCAGGATGGTGTGTTTGCGTAGAGGCAGAAGGGAAACACATTTTGGCTTAATCTACTACATGTGCTGACTCTGCCAAAGCAAACTGGCCATTCTGCTCACTGCTCTGGTCACTGGACTGTGCTAAGTTTTCCCAGTCAAATGCCTTTTTTTCCCATTACTACATACAGGCAGTGTGAACTACAATTTGTGAACAAATACTACTCTTTGGAAACCAAGGCTCTGAGCAACAACAGACATAGGTATCACATACCATGAATTTTTCTGAATACCCAGCAGAAAACATGTTTTCATTTTCTCTGTGTTTACAAATATGTTTATTTTGTTCCTTTTGTGTGTGCAGCATCCACATTAAAACAACATATTTCTGCAATATGGCCAGTCTCAGTGAGAGGGAAAGAGGTCTTGAAAGCTTCAGGAATGGAGATAATTAAATTACTGATGACTAGCAAAGTTCTTCCATTTTGTAATCAGAGAAGAAATCTCTAGAGTAAGCAGAGGATATCTGACTCATGAAGAACATGAGATCAGAGGCTCCAAAATACTGATTCTAGGTACCTGGAGGGTAGACTGAAATCAGTGCACTGACTCATGACCACAGGGCCCAAGATACAGTACATACTGTAATCCTAAACCTGTTGGATCCTGTGGAAAAATTTCTCCCCCAGAATCCAACTTGCAGCTTCAGTTAAGAAAATCTGGGTCAATTTTACTCTTCAAAGCAGTTAAGCAGGATAAGAAGAAAATTTACATATTCCACAGTAACAAGTGCAGTTTAATTGCTCATAGGTTACAGTGAAAGTTTAGATTTGTTCCATGATCACCAAGATGGGGTCAAACTGCAGAAGGTTCCCATGAGAACAGAGGCATTCTCCAGTGATGCAGAGCAGGTGTGCTCCTAGCCAAAGCAGGCTATGTTTTGTTGTGTTTACAAAGTCTACATTTAGTTTTCCACAAGAACAACTTCCCAGAAGCCAATGGCAGGATCCTGGAAATGGATAAATGCAGTTGCTTGTATGAGTTTAGAAGAATTTATGTTATAGCTACATATCTGATAGCATAAATAAATCCATAGGTTATATCTTTATGTGTGTGCAATGTAAGATCAGAACATGGAGAATAAGATGCTCATCCTTCTTCCTGCCTCCTGCATTTAATTTCTTTGCCAAATGAAAGCCTTTCTTTTAGCACAAGACTGGTACAATTATTTCCCCAGGATACTGAAGCAATTTAGATTAGACATAACTATTTCTTTTCCATAGCCTGTGTTTTTACCACATGTGACAGCTCTTTTTTGTTTTGGTTCTTGTTTGGTTTAGGTTTTTTTGGTTTGTTTTTATTTCTGCATTACTAAATCTTATTTTGAAAGCTCTAGTCCAGTCAGTGTGTTTTTACAAGAAACTAATACAAGCGCTCCAGAGGATAAGGAGTGGTTCACCACAGGATGAGGAGTAATATTTTTTCTTGGAGTACAAAGCATGATGAAGATCCAGATAACTGCCGAAAGAAATATAGCTTGTTCTCTCCAGGGCAAGAGGGAACTCATTGTTAGCTCATGAGGCTTAAAAAATAATTATTATCCTGCCTTGATAGGTTTGTTCTTGGTGGGATTCAGCATTTCATTACCTTATTGATCACAAGNTCACATACCATGAATTTTTCTGAATACCCAGCAGAAAACATGTTTTCATTTTCTCTGTGTTTACAAATATGTTTATTTTGTTCCTTTTGTGTGTGCAGCATCCACATTAAAACAACATATTTCTGCAATATGGCCAGTCTCAGTGAGAGGGAAAGAGGTCTTGAAAGCTTCAGGAATGGAGATAATTAAATTACTGATGACTAGCAAAGTTCTTCCATTTTGTAATCAGAGAAGAAATCTCTAGAGTAAGCAGAGGATATCTGACTCATGAAGAACATGAGATCAGAGGCTCCAAAATACTGATTCTAGGTACCTGGAGGGTAGACTGAAATCAGTGCACTGACTCATGACCACAGGGCCCAAGATACAGTACATACTGTAATCCTAAACCTGTTGGATCCTGTGGAAAAATTTCTCCCCCAGAATCCAACTTGCAGCTTCAGTTAAGAAAATCTGGGTCAATTTTACTCTTCAAAGCAGTTAAGCAGGATAAGAAGAAAATTTACATATTCCACAGTAACAAGTGCAGTTTAATTGCTCATAGGTTACAGTGAAAGTTTAGATTTGTTCCATGATCACCAAGATGGGGTCAAACTGCAGAAGGTTCCCATGAGAACAGAGGCATTCTCCAGTGATGCAGAGCAGGTGTGCTCCTAGCCAAAGCAGGCTATGTTTTGTTGTGTTTACAAAGTCTACATTTAGTTTTCCACAAGAACAACTTCCCAGAAGCCAATGGCAGGATCCTGGAAATGGATAAATGCAGTTGCTTGTATGAGTTTAGAAGAATTTATGTTATAGCTACATATCTGATAGCATAAATAAATCCATAGGTTATATCTTTATGTGTGTGCAATGTAAGATCAGAACATGGAGAATAAGATGCTCATCCTTCTTCCTGCCTCCTGCATTTAATTTCTTTGCCAAATGAAAGCCTTTCTTTTAGCACAAGACTGGTACAATTATTTCCCCAGGATACTGAAGCAATTTAGATTAGACATAACTATTTCTTTTCCATAGCCTGTGTTTTTACCACATGTGACAGCTCTTTTTTGTTTTGGTTCTTGTTTGGTTTAGGTTTTTTTGGTTTGTTTTTATTTCTGCATTACTAAATCTTATTTTGAAAGCTCTAGTCCAGTCAGTGTGTTTTTACAAGAAACTAATACAAGCGCTCCAGAGGATAAGGAGTGGTTCACCACAGGATGAGGAGTAATATTTTTTCTTGGAGTACAAAGCATGATGAAGATCCAGATAACTGCCGAAAGAAATATAGCTTGTTCTCTCCAGGGCAAGAGGGAACTCATTGTTAGCTCATGAGGCTTAAAAAATAATTATTATCCTGCCTTGATAGGTTTGTTCTTGGTGGGATTCAGCATTTCATTACCTTATTGATCACAAGCCCTTTCACAGATTGGAGCTTGAAGCCAGCTGAAAATTCAGTGGTTGAGCCCTAAGTGGCTGATTCATTTTAAGTTCAGCTTTCAGTAGGTAAACTGTGTGAGTTCTCTGCATCTCATCTCTGCAAATCCTTGAGAAGCCATGAAAGGAAGAGATTTTAAAAAACAGTTTCTTACTATCAGTTTTGGTTCTAGCATATTGCTAGAACATTTCTCTGTGCACATATCATCTAAAGTTATTATGAAACTTTAGGTACTCCTTGGCATTTTGTAGTACACTAAAAAGTGCTCATGAACATGTAGGGTGGTGTTATCAGCAAAGTAATAGGTTAACAGAGCTCATCACAGCAGAGCAAGAAGGAACTTAGGATCCTGGAAGTGGTACCTTCGTACATGACTGAAAATATGTTCCAGGTAAATTTGTGTTCCCTAGTGTAGTTCAGCACTGTGAGGGACAGCTGCATTTAATTGTAGTCTTCCATCACAAGAAGTTTTGAGGGAAATTAAAAAGATAATTTTCTATCTAAAAAAATCCAACAGATCATAAACATAGATTATTACACACACACAAAAAGAAAAATTAGTATACAGAAATTAGAATAGAGCCAACTAAGAGGCCCAGGTATAAAAGTAGCACTCATATCACTAAGAATTCCAGGAACTAACCTGGGAGGAAAAGAGGCCCTTAGACCAACATTTATGTATGCATCCTCAATTTTTCTCAGCCTTCTGTGTGACCATATGGGACACAACTAATTTCTTCTTGGTGAACAGAGAATTCAAGTAAGATATACCCTTCTAAAGGGGCTACACTGAGTCTGCTCTGAAACACATTGTAAGTCATTGCTTACAATGATGCCACACTGAAATATAAATTTTTTATGTGCCATTTTCATATGTTATACTGTCCTCAGTAACTTCCCTGGGTTGATAGGATGAATTTGGCAGGACAATAAACTGCCTCAAACTTTGCAGTTAGAATTTTTTTTAAGTAACCTACACCAAAGCTGTAAATGCTGATTTTGTTGACAGCACAAGATAATGTAATTCAGCAATAGTAAGAGATCAGGAAAGATTAGTTAGGTGATTATCTCTAGTCCTTGCTTTGAGACTATTTAATTGTTGTCATCAATTCCTTGGGGATTCTTCTGTGTGGAATAAATCCTGCCATTGCAGCTAGGATCTAATTAGCACAGCCACCCTGCCAGTACATTTGTGGAGACCAAGGCATTGTCACAAACTCTGAGCCAAGACTCAGTAAAATCAAAGGTAGCTAATCAATTAGTTTCAAACCTTTGACACACTCTTGCCTCTGAAGCACAAAGAGTGTTTCTCAATCCCATTAACTGGCAACAGAAGTGAGAACTCTGACATCAAAATGCTTTAAAAATAGGAAGAAAACTTTTGACATCCAAAAGAGCAAGTAGGAAATTATGAGTGTTAATTCACATGCTGCAGCTTTTCAGAAGGACGTGAAAAAATGAAGGGCAAGTCACTTCTTTTTCTGTAGCCCTTTTTGAACTGGCACACCAGCCTCTTCCTTACATATTTCAAGGTAGTTTTCTTGCCTCCCAAGAGACTAGAGAAGACATGTTTGTAGTGAAAGCTGGTAAGGGAAAATATCTGGTTCATCTTAACAATCCAACCAAACAGCAATAATGGTGTTGAAGTGGGAGACCCACTCAGCCTGCATAGTGTTATAAGGTTGGGTTGCTGAAGCAATGAAGAACCTGAAAGTTGAAAACCTGAAGAACTGTTTTCAACTGTAAACAGCCATGGCATAAAAAAATCTGAGACCATTGCAACTGCAAGCAACTGCCTTGGGCTGATAGCTCAAAACCCATTCTAGAAATGAGGTGCATGGTTTTTATTTCCTCTATGTGGAATCAGCTACTGAGCTTTGCTCATCCTTTCTCTTGGCTGTCCACGGTCAGAGAACAAATGTTTTGTATTGTAAGGGACACGTAGGGGCAGAGCCCCTACATATATGATATGTAGGGGCAAAGCCCATGGAACTCACAGCCCACATCAAGCTAAGAGCTGTACAGCAGAAGGGGGAGATGAACTCTATGTAGAAGAGCTTGCTCTCTCTACTGTACCTTTCTCTCATGAATACTTTTGTTCTAAGGCAACAAGACAAAGGCATTTCATCTCCTACTGGCATCCATGCACTAAAGTACCAAAAGGAGCCTTTTCAAAAGCTCTTTAAAAATTTAAATAAATTTCAAAAGTTCTCGAGGTCTTGCTTGTGGCCTCCAGTTTTTCTTGCCCTCTCCACATATGCAGGACCTCATAGCAATTCTGACAGAAGGGTAAGAAACAGCTGAAGTGTTAACCTCTCAGTGCATGGAAGCATCCATCTTCCAGACAGTGAGTCAAGAAAAGAGTAACAAGCCCATTTTCTTTCTCTTTCTTGATCTAATTGGGTGGGGATTTTCTGTCACAGTAGTGAATGAAATGCATGCAGGATGTTGGATTTTTGTTGTGCCCATGTCAAAAAGGAGCAGTTCAAAGAACTTACTTATGGGGTAATTGATACGCAGCCATGCTCATCTTATCCTCCACAAGCTAGGCAAAGGGAAGCTGGCTGTCTATTTTATTTTCATATTGTCTGAGTACTTTGATGTCATTAATGAAACTTCCAGTAGCTGGTTATGGGGTGTGAGAAGCAGGGGAAGAGGACAGAGAGACCTTAAATCACACCTTGGATGACCTCAAGGGGCAAGGAACGCTGGAAGGGAACACATCAGTAACTGAGCCTGCACACAAATGTGACCGTGCACATCACCAACATGCTCAGCTGATTATGCTGTTCTGTATCCCAACCACGATTTAGTACCTTCTCATCATAAAATATCTGTACATGCCTAGCAAAGCCATGAGCCACCAGGAATCCTATTACTTAAGAAAATGACATTGCTTCAGGCCATTAATGAACAATTATTCTTCAAATGTAAAAAAAAGAGTAATTAAAAAGATCAAGTAAGTAAGAATACACTTGACTAGTTTTTTTTGGGATCACATGAGCTTTTTTGGATCAGCTGGTTGGGATTTTTGGCCAAAGTCTCAGCCTTCTTGGTAACGGCCCTAGTTATCCAAATTGCTGCTAAAACCTGGAATCTTTTCATGTAACAGTTTTTCTTGAGAAGCTGGGAGAAAAACCCTTTCAAATCTCAGTATTTGCTGCCACAAGAGAAGTCCTGTGTTAGTGAAACATGCCTTTCACTAACAGTAGAGTTCTTTAAAAACTACTACCATGCAAGTACATACAGAAGAAGCTAGCACAAACTCAGTGACAAACCTAGCAACTCTGATACTGAGAGAAGGAACACTGTGGCCTTTGAGAAGAACCTGAAAGAAAGGGCTCTATGTCTGCAGACTGGAGAAGCCACCAATAAGCTCTGCCCACACTAGAGCCTGGGCAGAACAAATAGAAAAAGTAGAAATACTTCTCTGTGTCTGAGCTGGCTGGGCTGCAGGAGTGAATAGAGATGTTTCTTCACGCCCACTGTTGGACCGGTCCTGGCACCGTGACAACAGGTCAATCAAGTACACCCTGTGATTACCTTTCAGATCTTGCTTAGCAGATCCCGATGTGTATGAGTTCAGGTACTTATTGTTCTTGACCTTGTGTGCTTCAAGGGTGGAAATCGGTCATCTGCAGGATTTTTGTCAAAGAGATTTGTAGAGTGTGGGAGGATAGGAAGTTTGCACATTAGCAAAAAACTAGTGTGCAGATTTTTAAGTTGGGCACAAGCTTCTAATTCTGGAGTACTTTCAAGAAGAGTGGGAAACATGGTGTATATCTCTTTGCTGATAGAAAATCTCCCTTTTATTTATATATTCATACATTCTCAGCATCCTTACTGGTAACAGCTTGCCTGTCACTTTCCAAATGTGGCAGGTTCCTCAGCCCCAGTTCCTGCTCTTGTTTGACTTCCTTCTCACCACAGAAAGAAACTAGCCCCTCCCACTTATGTGTCAGAAGAAAAAAAGTTAAGTCTTAGAGAGACACAGCCTCTGATTGTCTGAAAACAAGCACAACTCAATGACATAGCATGATCATAGCTGGCTCTAAAAGCACCTGCTTGCTCTCTAGACTGCCCATCAATATACCATCTCTATCTACTTCCCAGTGCAGCCACTGCAAGCCTGAGGATTCTGTCTTATTATTCAGTAATGCTGTGCAAAAGTATTATTTGTCTGGTTGTTCAGCCTTTTGTTTGGAAAATTATTTTTCTGAGGCACTAACTTCATCAGCCTTTATCAGAGCAAGTGTGTGGTTCCCAGGAGAAGAAGGTGGCAGCTCAGGCTGAAGAGACAGAAACACTGGAGACAATGGAGAACATAGGAAGCAGAGAGATTATTTGCTTCAATTAATTTAATTAGGAGACATTAACAATATTTTTCCACTTTGCCCTGTGGCTGTTCCTGCTTTGATATAATCTGAAAAGTATATTTAAAACAAAAAGCAAAACTCCAGACACTAGAACAATTATCCTCTGAACCTCTACCTTACAAATGTGGGCCATTTCTACAGCATAAGAGACAAAGCCTGGGAAGCTACACTGGGTTCATATGTCCAGGTATCCGACAGCAGGGCTCTTATAGAGGTAGCCTCTCTGACAAGAATTCAGGGGCTGCCCTTTGCCAGACACAGCCATCTCCAGCTCCAGAGAGAGAAACAGACTGCAAACTGGTTTGGGGCCATGACTAAGATTGACTAAGCTTCCTATTTAGCATGATGTTCTCCCATTTTGGGCACTCTTCTACACAAGGGCTTTGCAATGAACCTGGCAATAGAAGACAAGGAGTGAGCACTTGCTCAATAGTTTGATAGCTACAAGTTAAGCATCTGTTCAAAGCCCTCCTAGTCAGTGGGGAGAGGCAGACACTGTGGGCAGCAATACATTCCATCCCAAGGCATGCATCTGGGACATCATGCTCTCAGGTATGCATTTCTCCCTACTGAGTATCAAGGAAGAAATGACTGACAGCTCAGGTGGAGATAATGAACAGTTTGACTGCTAAAGGTCGGCAAGGCAAACTCATTGGTGAACTGTTGGAATCCAGGGCACAGAGAATGTTTCTCTGCCAGTTTTGGGAAGCCCTGATCCTCAGCAGAGCTCTGCTTTTAACCTTGGTCCCTGGAGAGAGTTACCAAGGCTTTGGGACAAGCTGGAGTCCACAGGTGTGTGAACTAGATAGTAGTATGTAGTACTAGCTTATCACAGGGTGAGAAATTTAGGGGTTTAGGATTTTATTATGAGAGTGTATAGGAGACAAGATGGAGAATTTGGGGCATTGTCTCATCTCCTTCTTGTTCTTCTTCAACTCCATTTTCTGTAGTTTTGGTGGCAAGAAGTTATTGGTTAGAGAAAGCAGTGCCATAGGTGTTACATGGATAGATCAATAGAAGTTATCGGTAGAAAAGTAGAAACAAAGTAGGTTTTAGAAGGCAATTGGATTAATCAGCTTTAAAAGACCTTGAATCTGGGTGCCAGGGCTCCATTTTGTGCCTTGCTTCTTGTATGCTAAGTCTGGTGTGTGGATGGCATACTGAACTTAAGAGAAAAATAAACAACAGACTGAAGACCGAGAAATCCAGAGTCCTGCTTGTTTTTCATCCTTGGCACAGAGCTCACAGGGGAACCCCCTCCAAAGGGCCCAGGAGGAGAGTTCCCACTCTTGTTGGTTCCACAAAAAAACCCAACGGTGAACCTGGTTATCCCTATAATGATCCCAAATATTCCCAAACCTTTCTCCTCACCTGAACTGATCTCTCACTCTGATCTCTGTAGGTGCCCATTGTGAAGTCCTTTAATTTTTTTAAAAACAGATACTTAATTACCCATTCTCATTCTGACTGATTCACTAAAACTGGAAAGGATTGAGATTCTTCTTCTATTTTCTCCCTCCCTCTCTCTGTTTCTCTCTCTCCCCTCCCCCCACCACACCTCCTCTTAGGCATAATCCCTTCCCTTGACAGAAATGGAAACAACCGTAAATTTGGGCTCAGCTAATGAAAGCTGGTAATAGCAGTGAGATATTACTTCCTGCAATTCTTATTTCCCTACAAGACCTTTTTGTTGCATACCAGACACTTAGCTCTTTTTGAATGTAGTGCCTATCATTTTGAGCAGACCAAAGATCACTGTCACTAGATCTGATGACTAATACAAAAGACCTTCCACAGAGTTAATGGGTTTCCAGTCAGGATGATAATATTCACTACCTGCCCAAAATTATAATTTCAGCAGGGGAATGTACAGTAGGAATAGATGAGCTCTAGCAATGTCAAAGCTTGATGCCCCACATCACTAACTATCCCTGTTTCCCCCTGTAATCTATGGACCTTTTTCAGTGATGCTGCTTGCTGCTAAGCTGGATAATTCCTTCCAGGAAAAGGTCAAGGAGCAAGCCTGGACTATTTTTCTCTGCACATCCTGAGCCATAGTAAGAGTCATCTTCCAGTAGCTCTTCTCTTTGGGTTCTGGCCTGCCACCACTGCTCTCCAACAATCTGAGGCCCTCACAGACTGTCTCCTTCAAAGGAGCTAGTGGGTCTTAAGCTTTTTATGGCTGCAGGGTATTTAAATCTAATTGTCTAGTCAGAGTTTTGGAGAAAATTTTCTGTTTCTGATGAGAATTAAGATATTGCTCAAAGAATGAGGTTTCATCAGGTGCCCTTTTATGACAATCTGATGAAATTATGCCAGTCACTGTGTGTTAGGACAATTTGTTTTAGAATGGTGTAATTGAACACCAGGTATGTTTCTTCCAGCAGAGGGGGGATAAGACTAAAAGAGAAAGGAATCTTGGACAGAGTGTGTGAAGGTCCATAGCTGTCAGAGTCAAGTGCAGAAAGACAGAGCATAATGCTGTGTAAAAATATTATCCCCTTAGTATTTTTCTAGTATGTACTATCTAGAAGACTACAGTGACTTTATCTTCCAGCCATTACATTAAAATTTTATAGCCCTGTCTCAGCATCCCAAGTCCTTTCCAGTCCTGTCACTCTCCTAGCAACTGTTTCCTCCACTGCAGAAGATTAAAAACATAGCATGGTCTTCTGCTGGGCTTTGAGCAGAGCAGTTGTGCTGTGGTTTGAACAATGGACCCCATTCAGGTTCCTTCCTTTCTGCCTTACACTATGACATAAGACTCAGATACATTCCTTAGATTCAGGATGAATAAGGAGGAAATTTGAAGTAGGAAATATGAATTTGTGGTAGAATTATTTCTGTGCCCACCAAAAGTGGAGGGGAGGAGAGACACAGTCACCAGTGTTAACAGCCCAGACCTACTTGCTTCTTTATATGCAGTAGAGATAAATCACTGTCTGGACTTAGAAGGAAAAGAAAGGAGAAAAAACCCCACCACAGCTGGAAATGTGTAGCAGGAATACAGTGGCACAGGAAAACTGTAAATACTATGTTACAAAAAGGGTCCAGTTAGATAGCCAGCAGTTGCTGCTCTGAGGGGGATTGCAAGAATTAGGGTAATATTAAATGATTCTACCTCTGGCAGCAACTACTTTCAACCATCAGCAGTTTAGGGTCATCATGAAACCAAGCTTGCATTTGGGTTGTCATATTTATCTCTTCTCTATGAATGGATGTAATTTATTTTTTTAAATCCTGTTATATTTCTCATTTTCAATTCTATTTAAAGACTTCAGAAACTATGCTTGAAAACAGATGCAACCTGCACACAGAACCAGTGCAACACACCTGAAACTGTGACAAGGACTTCATAAGATCTGCAAAGCCTTACACCCCTCCTCTGATGATGAGCTGCTAGGGTGACTTGCCAAATCCCACTCCTGCTCTGAGACATCTCTGAGACAGGTGCAATTGTCATACACTCTTCTGAGGTTTCATTTTGCAGTATCACCCCTCAGGTGCTCTTTCAACAACAGCTAGAGACTGAACTACTGCATTAAGATTAAATTTCAGAGAGCTGGAAAGAGAGTGAGTGTTGTGGGCAGATGTGAGCACTCTTTAACCTGAAGTACTTGCTCCCTAGAAAGGTTATTATTCAACCAAACGTAGTACAGTTAGAAAGTCTGTTAATAGTTCATTATATTTATTCAAAGATACATGCATAGGGCTAACTCTGCAGGCACATGGAAATCTGAGTTCTAGCAAAGACTGAGTCCTGGAGGACATGCCCTCTAACTTGTTTCTCTCACTCAAAGCTTTACTGCAGAGTTGGGACATATGCTTAGAGAAACACTTTGGTGCACAATCTTCCCATTCTGTGTATTTTAAATTTTTAAAGCTTTTTTAAAAATCGAGTGAATCTTAAATATTTAGTGAAATCAGTTGTTTCCAATTCCTCATTTGTCTTTTCTGTCTCTTTTCTAGGCAAAACTGAAATAGTTTTCCAGTGTGTGCATATCACAAATACTGGTAATTTACAATTGGTTTAAAAAAAGCTCAGAAACACATCAGTTCTTTGCTATGTTTTGGAAGTATAAAATTAGAAAGAAAAAAAAAAGCTTTTGACATTTTGCTAAATACCTATCAAATAATCATAAAATCTATCCTATACATTTACCACACTCTTCTTTATAATTGAGTTAAGTGTTGTCATAGTAAGACTTTACTGAACTTGCTTAATACTGGTCTGAAGATGCAGACACAGGTCAGAAATTACTTTCTAATTTTCCTGATGTACTTATTTCTAATTGCTATGCTTACTCTTTTCTGAGGTAACCCCATATATATCTTTTACCAATTTACATTTTATAAATATTAAAGACACTGGGGCCATATTTTATTTATTACTTTGTGTCCTCTGATCTTCATACAAACTTTCATTTCTTAATAGATTTCTTAATATAAGATTGCATTTTCAACTGTGGTTTCAAGCTTACTTAATGCTCAAAAAAGATCTATTTATTCCAATTAACATTAATTAAAGTCTCTCAGTGATTTCTCCATGCAGGGATCAGTCTTGGGACTCTGCTATTTCTTCTTCTCATCTCTGTTCAGTTGAATAATTTTTACAAATATTACTCTGCTAATCTCTTCAGAGCACTTGCACAAGGCAGTCTGTTTTGCCTAGTCTGCCAAGATCTAATGTACATGAGTGCTTTGCCTTTCTCCATACCACATGAATAGTCTCTCAATCAGATTCCTTCTCTTCTTACAGTATTGGAAATTGGTGGGATTACCAACTCATGCTGTAAAGCCATACAGTTAAGCAGGCATAGGTGTTCAAGGAACATGGAGTTTTTCCAGCTTTGTCACTAAATTGCTGCATCATCCTGATGATATCACTTTACTCATTTTGCCTCCATGTTTTTGTCTTCTCTCAGCTATCCTGAGCTCCTTATGAACATTTTTTTGACATTCCCTAACACCACAGAAGTCAATGGTACTTTTGCTTTACCTTTGGCTTTTAAAAAATCCTCAAATTTTTGCAGTTTTGAAAAACAACTTACCATGTTTGATTTTTTTTTCTGCCTCAGAGCCTGAATTGATCTGTTTAAGTAAAATCCAGACATTCCACTTACACTGATCTTTTTATTTGCTGTCAACAAGTCCTTATTTGAAGAGCTACTTCAGTGTTACATAAAACTGTTTCCTGAGACAGGGATGCATCGTCAGGCCACAAGCATTTGGTTCTTCTCTTGCTAGATCAAATTTCTTTCAAACTGACACATTTTCTTCAAGGGTCTCCAACATCAGTGTTTTCAGCAACATTTTCTGCTCTGGAAAGGGACTGATGTAACTTTCAGAGCTAGCCACTGCATACATTCTTTTTGCTGAACAGTGATTTTGATTTAGGTCTCTAATGGTCCTTTGACCAGAGCAGAGATATGCTTTAGGCACTCAGTTTAAATTTGTCTAAAATTCATCCTGCACCTCTCTGTTCCTCTGAGGCAAAGAACTTAGTCCAACGAGGCTGCAAGTACTCATACCAAGAAAGGGGAAAAGCAACCTGAAACCTCTTCATATTTCAGAAAGGTTGGCAATTCAGCTCTGGTTGAAAGCATCAATGGCTTAGGGGTACCTAAGTGAAGTCATTAGTAAGCAGAGCTGGTCTCCTATCCTAACATCTATCCAAAACATAAGTAAGTGTTTCATTCTTTCCTTTATTTTTCTGAGAGAATGAAAAGCAATTTCCAACTGTAGGAAACAGTTTTATCATTCAGTGCCTTTTTCCCCTTTTTCTTTCTTTTAAAAATAATATATAATTTTAATGAGATTCAATAATGGTTCTCAGTAAAGCTGCAACTTTTGAAAGAACTGGATCTGCCTTTAGTTCCACCACTGAACCACAGGCTTGATTGCTGAAATGAAATCCACAGCCACTGTTGTCATATGATGATTCAGATGAATTTTTCATGAGACGTAATAGCTCTTAATCTGTCCTGCAGAGGAGAAAACAGATTTTCTGTTCTTTCTATACACAACTGTATGTCTCCTTAATAAAAACATTCATTAGGTCTAAGGCCAAGGACTAACCATCCACAAGACTTAAAAGTCACCTATTCGACAAGGATTCTTTTGGCAAAACCTTACTTTATTCCTTAAGTAAGTATTTCAGCCTAACAATTCAGGAAAGATAATACACCAAGCCTAAGAATGTCCTATTATAGTGTGAACCAAACTTCTAACCTCACACAAGAATCAATTCTTCCAACCTCATATCATCAAATGCAGGCTTACTGGCCCTATGTATTTTTATTTCTCTTCCTAATGTATCCACCCTGCCAGCCTGATGTCTAGTACCTACAGTCTTAGTCATCCAAGTTTCCTCTTTTCACTTCAGTGCTGTTATCTTGCATCATCTTTGGCTGTGAATGACTTTTTAAAATTTTCACCTCACACACATTGTATGTGTCTTCTATACCTGGAAAAAAACTTCCACCTTTATTAACAGTTGTGCAAAGTTCATTTAATAGTCAATTAATATTACTGGAACTATTCTTTTTGGGGACTGGGGTTTTGGTTTTTTGTTGGTTTTTTTTTAATAAACATCTTATTGTGTTTAATTCTGCCAGTTCTAGAGTCTTGCTACTGCTCTTATTCTTCCATTACAAATTCTGGTACATTTTAATAATAATCTTTATGGTATTATTCTTTCACATTTTCTTCGTTCCAGTGTATTTTCTGCTTTTTCCCTCCAAGACTGCCAGGATTTTTGTATGATGTGGGCATGCACATGAAAACATTCCTTCAACAGTTTCAAATTATTATGTTCTCCTAGCTAAATACGATGTTCTAGCTCATTTAGTCCATTATTATTTTGAACTTTCTAAAGCCACCCACCAGAATATTTAAACTTAGACTTGCAAACATATTCAGGCCATAATCAGTTGAATCTGAGACTAATCCACCCTCAAGTATTGAGATGGATTCCAACTTTTCTGTCAAGAGGCCTTAAGATAGATTTTCCCTGTGACTGGCAGCTGCCCAGTTGGCTTCTGGAACAAGTGGCAGAGACCTTCCACCATTTGCACACACATTGAAGTTTCTTGCATGAGTTATTGACACAAGTAAAGCAAAATTCATCAGGACTTAAAGAGTTGAAGGACAAAGATACTGGCAACTCTTTTTAATATATAGAGAGCATCTCCAATCGTGTAAGAAGATATTACATATAATATCAGTTTATGACATTTTATTATAAGTTGACATTTATTGTTTCAAAAAAGTAAAATCACCTACAGGCTGTGTGAGAAGCAATCATGGAGCAGAAAGACTGATACCTTGTGCCAGATAAACTATGAAAAGCCATCCCATGAACACACACACCAACAAAACATGTTTAAGTCTCCACACAGAAAGCACTGCAAAGCTTCCTCCTTTGCACAGCGTGCAATGTACATGGCAAAACAGCCCTGCACTTTTCCCCAAAGAATACACTGGTTCAGAACAAAGAATCAGAGTGCAAGCAGCTCTTATTCAACAGACACAAAAAACCAGCCTTCAAGTGGAAAAGACAAAAAATATTTGGATTAGTATAACAATAAAAATATTCATGTATTGATCTATAAATTTGTCTTTAAACAAGTCAAATACTGTAGGACATTTCTCTGCAGTTTCTAAGTAAAATTATAAATAAAATTGTCAGTTACTTTGAATTGTAGATAACATTTTGGGCTAGTTTTATAAGTGGAAAAATATCCATGCATTTATTGCCCTGTTTAAGCTTATAATCAGCAACCTACTGTGACTTTGAATTAATTGGCATTCTTTATTTTTTTTTCTGCTCTGGGGGTGGTGTGGAATCCAAATGTGGTAAGGCTCAGAGACTCAAAAGAAGCTTGTACCTGTTCTTGCTATGCTCTGTGATGGTGTCCACAGTGGAACGTCTCCTTAAATGAACGGTGTAGCACAAGGGATAGGAAGTGTGACAGATTTAAGTTCTGCTGTCATTATTAGGATAACACTCTATAGCAGAATGATTAGTAACACTTCTCTATCACAGGGTTCTTCTCTTAGCTGTGGTATCATCCTCCTAAAACCTTCTCCCTCCCAGCTCAAGGCAACCAGGAGCTGAATAAAGGAGCCAGAGAAGGACCTGCAGCATCATAAACCAGTGTTTCAAGTAGGATGGAAGAAATCAGTAATCTCTAGCAAAAGCCCTGTCATGTAGCTAGACCACACCACACCCCATCTCTGCATCTGCTTTTCCTGTCACTTTTCCCAGCTCTCTAGCAATGCACACGAGACAGCGGGAACCTTGACACAAAGCATACACTGCCCTTCCCCTGAAGGACTGTGGAGACCACATCAACCATCTCATAGCCTTATCTCAGACAAGAGACAGAAACAGAAGCCAGTCTGAGATCACAGAATCATGGAGTCATTAAGAAAAAGACCTTCCAGATCGACAGTCCAGCCATTTACCTAGTACCACTGGGTTCACTTCTAAACCACATCCCCAGCTGCCACATCCACACATTTGTTTAACACTTCCAGGGATCCTCTTCTCCGAGCTGTACTGGAGGTGAATGTGACATAAATGTTGTCACAATCACCATAACTTCTATTTTGGAAAGCCTGAGGCTGCTTACTGGAGTAGAATTTACTGCAATTCCCAGATTATAAAACTGCTACAATTACTGAATTTTCACAAGCACATACCCATAATAAGAAAGAACCTCATTTATAGTTATAAATGAGGTTCTTTCTTTTAAATTTCTGCTTTTGTAAACCAGAAACCATCCAAAGTTTTAACCACTGTGACTAGGATCATATTGCATGCAAGACTGGAGGTTTTTAAAGGAGCTGAGCTGCATTAAATAGCGTAATTGCTGGAAAGTGCATAGATTACCCTTTTAATTAGACTTGTGATAACAGTTTCGTGTTCTATTATCAAAACCATGATAAGACAGTCCAACACAGCCTTTTGTTAGTTCTGCACCAAGTTATAAATTAGTCTATTTCACAAGCATTGTGTTATGCAACTTCCAGTTTGATTTTTCATTCATACTGTGATTTTGTTCACTGTGTCCTTGAGAACAGTAAAGCCAGGGAGTCCTGGCATCTCCTAGCGAGACCCAGGTGTTTTAATAACTTCTATTCCACTTAGCCAACACTTCAGAGCTTTCAGGTTTGATTTTAATTAGAGGAGCTGTGACATTTTTAGTATCTTTTAAGCAACTTCCTTACTGCACAATCATGATGCTCTGATTACAGAAGACTCGGCAAACAGGCACTGTGCAATGCTGTTGTAAGATAACTGCAGTAGAAAGACACATAGTTTTGTCCTGTGGTGCTTTTACCAAACTCCTCCAAGGCTGTAGTTACCTAGAGTTAAGCTTTGAACTTGTTATTTTGGATTTCTTTGTTCTTCCAGAACTGTGCACTAAGTTATATGAGCACAATAATGCAGAGCCTACCACACTGCTTCTGAGTCATCACTGAGCAAATGTCAAGAAATTCTCCGAAAAAAAGCAGAGTTACATTTTTTGCTAAAACTTGCAGGATGTATGGGTGAAGTAACAGAATGGATTTCCTGCTGTTTGTTGCTATCAGGACAGACAAAGCACCTGCAGTGGTTTCTCTGCATCTCAGCTACCTCCACCCTGCGTAAATCAATAGCTGATTCCTTAACTCCATGTCACATCAGATTTGGGCGGAATTGAAGAATTTTGACATTTAGATTTTGAACCAAAAATTCAAATTTATTTCTGAACTACTTCTACAACTAGAGGTAAACAGTCCATGTTAGCCAAATAAATAACTTCACTAAACTTGAGGTATATTTTTTCTTTTCTGGGCATCTTTACTAAAAGCAGATGACAAATCAAAGACAGTCTTTCATAGAGCTATTCTAGTTATGCCAGTGCTCTTATTTACACTGCTTTGTGGTTAAGACACTTGCCAAGATACACATTGTAGAATTAGACAAGGAGGAGCTTCACACTATCATCTCCTACCAGGACTTCAAATATTGGTTTTGTCTGCCTCAATAATATAGGAAAAACACAAGGGGTGCCCAAAGGAAAAAAAACTGTCTCAAAACTGCCTAAGTGGTGAGACTTCTTAAAAAACATAATGTCACTGAGCTTAAAACCTTTCACTGAAGTTTTATCAAAGGAATGGTTTCATAATTGTCTTAAGCAGATTTAATTTATTTTAGTGAGTTCAAACTCTGTGTTACTGTTGGGCATTTGCTCTTGTTACCTGTTACGTGGCACCTCTAACATACACGCATTCATGTATGGATCATTAAACTGAACAAAAGAGACAAAGAGTTTAGACAGGTCAGTCCCAGTTACACAGTGTGAGAGTGCAGAATCTAAGGCCTGCCTTCTGTCCCTTTCCTGATGCCCCTGTGAGTGCTCTCAATATTCAAAAGTCACAGGCTTGCCCTTAAGAAATAGCTTTATTTCGCAGAGTGAGGCTGCCTTTTGGAAACTCAGGACAAGCCAGTAGAAGGAAAGAAACACAATCTTGTTTGAAATCTGATTTTGCATTAGTGAGCCAAGAAGAGATCAGAAGCAGAGCTGGAGACATGAACTGACCATTTTATTTGAACCACACAAGTGAATGGCCAGAAGGCAGAGGAGAAAAATCAATACAAATGTTGGTCTGTTGAGTTCTCTCATAATCTGTGATTTCTTTTGCCCTATCATAAAACTATGATGGCTTCTTCCAACCAAATTCACTCACAGATTCTTGTAAAAAATATTGCTGATCAGACCTGTGACTCCAGTTTCTGGAAGGGCCCAGAGGATACAAAATGCCTTATACACAGGCTGCAGAGTGATGTGTCAGAATGAGAGGCAGATTACGAGTAGCATGACAGGCCTTCCTCCTTGACACTCACCGAGCCTGTCAAACAAGGTCGAGTGCTAAATCTCTGAGAAAATTGAAGCTTAAACAAGGGACTGCACACACCTATCAAGAGAAAGAGCCTTCAGAGTAGTCCTGAACCGGTTTGATTCCTGTTCCTTCCCTCAGTGTCAGATGCCTTGCAGGAACAGGCATAGCTTCCCAACTTCTTATTTGACATTCTCACACTAGCTTCAAAGGGAAGCCCTGAAGCACTCCCTACCTCTCTCCACCTCCAAATCCACACCTAAAGCATATGGCACCACAAAGTTGCCTTAAACCACTTGCCAGACACCCAGTCTGAATGACAGAAGAGTGGACATTCATCCAAAGGTGGATCAGTGCTTTTCCATTTGTTTCTGTTTGCAGATCACCCTTCCCTAGCAAACGTCTTGGAAGTGAAAAGAGTACTTTCCCTATGCACTGAAAACTGACAAGAGAACATTGCTTTCCTTTGCAACAACCTGTAAAAAATATAACATATATTCTTATGCTAACCCTGTATCTTAAAACAATTGTTTTGGGACGGTATGAGCACTTTGCAAACATCTGTATAGAGATGTACAGCGTCCTCACTGTCCAAATCCCACTCCTCCAGCAAGAGCTTAACATAAAGCCCCTTTGCAGCTCTCAGCTCAGGCTGTGGTCCTCAATTCCTTCTCTGGAATCCATTGTCTTTCTTAAGGCAAGGGAGAAAGGCAAAGGAAAAGCAAAAGCACACATCAAGTCTGAGAGGCTCTTTCAGCCTACTGCCTTTTTTATTGAAAGTTAGGATGAAAACCAACTCTCTGTAACAGAAAGGACAGATCTGAAAAGGTTGGAAGACAGATGGCACATGGATAGGAGGCAGTGGTGATGTACTTTCTAATTTACAAAGCACCATCAAACTTTCAGGAGTTAACTAAAATGCTTTTGTTAAACAGCATCAGACTGACAGGGCCCTGTAAGAATTCAGGGAACTGTTCATTCATATTTCCAGAAGGCTCTTTGTCATGTCCAAGACTTTGTTGAGATGCAAGCATGCCTCAAAAATATCTTTCTCTGTTTGTTCTTTATAACTTTCCATTCATCTCTCATATCGGAGCTGACCAGAAGAAAAAACGCTGTAGAGAATAGTTGTAGTATTAGCAATGAGATATGGATACAGACTGTCTCAGGAGATCTGGTCTTCTAAAACTTACAGCCTCACTTCCAGATTAAAAACCCCCTAAATTTAAGCCACAAATTTTAATTCCCAACTTGAGCTAAACCCCCTTGTTATTGGAAAATAACTCAAAGTGGACAGGGGCATAAATGTCTTCCTTGTCATTCAAACAGAGATTGTCTGCAGTAATTGGAGGTGCTGCCCTTACTTCATGGAAGGCAGCTTCCTAAATCTTTCCCTTCTAAACAAACCTAATCATCCCTGCAAACTACAGCGTGTGGAAAACTGTGATTATAACACCAGAAGGTAGGAAGTGAGAATTTTCTAGCCAGATATGCAGCTGTATCAAGCACACAGACAGGTTGAAGCTGATTCTCTGCTTCTCTGCAACACTGTTTTTTCCACTTCTGCCTTTGCCGGCCAGGTTTATAGTTTAAATTGGTAAGTTCTGCCTAAAACATCTTAGTCACTTATTAAATAGAAGAAAGAAATTGTTTCACCACCATCCACTAGTCAACATCCAGGGATTCATCAGAAGCCTTGGAATATGAGAGAACAGTTGGGGGATTTTCAAGAAAGGTACACTGGGATGTCTCTATCCCCAAAACAACTTGGCAGCAGCTGGAATAACCTTTCAATCAGGCATGCAAGTCCTGATTAAAAAACATCTAGAAACCCCACTGTGCTTTCTGTATTATCCACGGGGTAATTTATCAGCTGCTTTTCTCACATCAGGCCTTGGACTATTTCTGTCTCTGGCTGAAGAATCATTCCTCTGAATTACAGTCAGCCTGTAACACAAGGAGACAGAATTTACATCCCATAATCATATAGCTGAGCATGACAAAAACAATCCAGCAGCTGTAAAATTAATAGTGAGGTCCTACAAAACTATATGGTATCAGTTTCAAAAGTAAGCTCAGCCCTTTTATGACACTAAATTCCTAAGGGGCTGCTGGGAGGTCTGGTTTGGGACCCAGAGCATAAAAGTGCTGTACATACTCCACAGTACTTGGTTTAGGCTGATACTCTTGTGAAGACCATGTCAACACTTTCAGGAAACTATGAGAAAATTGAACATGGTGTCCTGGAGCTGAAAGGCTGCATTCTTCGTCCCTCCATCCACACCAAGGAAAATAAACTCCTCCATGAAGCCTTCCTCTAAAACGAATAACCTGAGACTGTCCTTCCCAACAGGAGCAGACATAGAGACAAGATTCAAGGCTGTACCAAAAGGAAAAGGAGAGAACCCTAGAAAATCATAGACAATGGAAATTATGAAAAAGCAAATGTTTCCCCAAAATTCCCTGCTTCCCTCCCAGAAGCAGCCAGTCTGTCTTCTCCAAACTTTCAGACAGTTACAGAAAGGTCACAGCCTTCCTTCTGCATCAGCAAGAGGATTATCCCAGCCTGGAGCCCCAGAGAGGGCACTATCCACTGGAGTCTGGTAAGATTAAGTTGGCTCTATTTATGACTGCCTCAAAACTGGCCAGTGAGAGAGAGAACTCTTGAGACCCTCAGGAAGGCCATATGAATTGCCAATCACTATGAATGGGGCATGCAAACTGTCCTTTTCTTTGCCAGCTTAATCATAAGCAACAACCATCTACAGAGAATGAAGACACACAGCAGGCAAGGCTACACAACTATGACAAGGAAAGCATGGTTCAAACTTTATCACCCTGTCCCATGCATGAACTCAGAGCTTGCCTTGGATTAGCCCTTCTTCTTCTTTCAGGCACAGGCTGACTAATCCCCTCTGACAGTCTTAAATGGGAAGCTGATGTAACTGAGAGCACTGCCAGAACAGATGCAGAACTTCATGGTGATGCCAGGACAAAGTCACATCTTGCTGTAACGAAGCACCAGCATTTTGAAAGCTCAGCCTGGCTCTGATGACTTTCATCAGAAAAGAATGATGCATCCATTAACTGAGCCATGAAGGTGCCAGGCTGCATTCTCAAGTAGGCATAACTCCATTGGTCTCATTAATTCCTGGTGAGTTATCTGATCATTCAGGACCCAGATAACAAACTGCCAAAAGAAGAGACACAATATTTCCTGATTTGAAGCACTAATGGGAGCTCTTTGGCTGCAGCAAAAATGGAACAGACCTTTTAATCTTGTTTGGTGACCTTCGCAGTCCTTGAATTAGCTTGTCATAAAAAAGAATCAACAAATGTACAAACACTTCCCCTTGCATCTGATTTGTAAGCTAGGAAAAGAAAAGTTACGTGAAAAAAATGGTGCAGCTGTACTTAATAGAGACAATGGTACTGATCAAATTACTCTCTTGTAATTGTCTGCATTTTGAGGCTGACACAAGTAGTATGATCCAGAAGGATCCAAAGGACAGAGCTGTCTACTTTTAAAGTTAAGATGACTGAAAGATTTGAAGTAGCTATATTGGAAAAAACTCAGAGCTCCTCCAGTGACTTGGTCAAATTTTATACCATCCTAAGCTATTTTTCCCATCAAGGAAACAATATTTTATTCCCCAAAGCAGCAGAGCACCAAATAAACTCCTCTGCTTTTTGATGTTTTCTCTTGGTTTTTAACCAAGAGAAGATTCAATGTAGTCTTATCTCTACTGGCTAAAGGAATTCTAAGAGGACAGGAGTGGGCAACCAGTTCTAGAGACCAGTGGCAGTGGGAACATGTGTCACACAGATTCTGGGATGGCCTTCATTTTTAAGTTCTTTTGTCTGCTCCCTGTGGAGGTGTACATGTTTTCAGGAGGAGAAGAAACCCTATTTACACATGGGTTAGACTGTATCCTTAGGCCTTCAACAGAAATGTGATTTCGTACTCAACCACTGCATGCTTTTGGGCAAACTGCCCAATTTCTCCATCTGTAAATTACACATAATAATGCTAACTAAAAATTAATATTAATCATATTATTAATTAAATTAATAATTACTATTTGATATAGTCTGTATTATATTATACATTATATAATTAACATATTATATAATTCACATATATAGAGTAGAAATAATTAAACTAACTAATAATCATTTAAAAATAAGATTTTGGAGATCTCTTGGGAAAAAGCCCTTCCTCCATGCTGCTGGGTCTTACTGGCTGATGTAAGAAAGATTCAGCCACATTTACAAAGAGGCATCAAAAAGCCAGAAATGTAGCCAAATGGTATTTCAGAGGTGAATGCAGAATTGCACTGGTACTGGAAAAGAACTTGCAAATTACCATTTGTTGAGGTATATATTTTGTGTCTTTCCAAGTACATGAGCCAAATGCTTGGCGTTTCAATGAGTCACACCCAGGAAGGTTTGAGAGACCATTCAGATGCCTTTCCTAGTCAAATCCCAGCACTTCTAACTGTATGTCATATGTTTGGATTTATTTTGCATCCAGTCCTGAGTGACTGAACTTCTCAGTACCATGTCAGCAATGTGCACAGGTTTTGTCAGCCAACAAGACAGAAGTTGTTTAAGTGAGGATTTCAGCTGAATCACTGTACAGGACACCCTAGTCAGTGAGTAACAGTAAAACAGGCTGCATTTCAGGAGACATTTCAGTAACTTCAGAAGCATCACCCAGTGGGATTTCCTTAGCAAGTATCCAAAGTGACATCTACTGGTGCAGATTTGGACTAGCGCAAAACACAGAAGTCAAGTTAGAGCAAGGCAGAGCTGCACAAAGAAGCAGACTAATGAGCCCCAAATGTACTAGTGGGGTAGTCAGCACTACTAGTCAGTAGGTAATTGAACGTCTATTATGGAAGCAGATGAAAACTATGCCAATTTTCTTCTGAGCTCCAATGGTTTGCTAAAGATGCCTTCCCACTACGAATTTTAAAAAATGGCCTACAGCAACAGCACAGGAAGGAATGCACACAGCTTTTCCCACAAGGGAAGTTCTGTTAGTTTAATGCCAAGAGATAAGGCCTGGAACACACATTTTTATTCAGACCACCTATGGAATTCTATAGATCTACCTGGTTGGATTCACTAAGACCAAGACATGGTGCATATTCTGGGATTCTAAGGAGATATAACGATGAAACTTCTCAGTTCGTAAGAACAGATTCTCTAAAATGCCCCTGAAGATGGCTTTGTCTAATAACGAACTTGGAGGTCCTTGGCAGGAACATCAATCCCTGTTCTGGGCTAAAAATCTGGGAAGGTAACTTCCCTTTCAATTTGCAAGAGAGACTGCTAAACTTGGGCATATCTAGATAACTTTATCAATTTTTTCAATTTGTGATCGTATTTCCTCTTACTGGAGTAGGCCAGTTGGTTCATCCTTTCACAAAAAACAGTCACTGCCTTACAGACCAGGGGATGCTTTTGGAGATACAAACTGGAAAATTAAATTTTGTCTGGTACTTCCAAAGGTAGAAAGTGCTAAAGAAGCGGGTGATTTAGTAAAATTGCAAAGTGCTGCAGTTTGGAAACAAGTTTAAAGGTAAAAATCTGTACTCAAAGCTATGGAAAAAAACTGGTAACAGAAACTCCAGAATTTGACTCAGAGGCAACATGGCCAGTCAGGACATCCTTGCATGTCACAACAACCTTACAACTGGTTAGGGGTAAATGTTCTGGCAGAAGGTCAGAAGCTCAGTCCAGGTCAAATCACTGTATCCCCTTAGAAGCTTCTGAACACCAATATCAAAAAGATCTGCAGGGTTATTATGCTCTTGAATCACAATGCAAATCTGTTTCTTTCTTCCAAATCTGCCTGGACTTCCTACAGCCTGCCCTCAATAACCAGCATGTCAAATGTGGGCAGTACACCAAAGGGTGCGGTCCTTGCAGTGTTGTTCTTCCAGGACAGCCTGTGACTTAATGCTTCAAAGAGTGCAACTGTTATCAGTTTTCACCGTTAGTGCTGTTACGACTGTTCCCAATCATCCCACTCATCCATTTCACTTCGTGGAAGGCACAGTATAATCCCTGCCTTGCAAAGTATCACACTGGGAGTGTCACAGCCAAGTCTTTTGCTTTCTCATAGCCAGAGGACCTGTGACCCAGTTGTAAACACTTCTGTCTATACCACAAAGAGAATCTGCACTGAAGTAAACGAAGTGGGATAATTTTTATTTTGTTTTTTATCCTGAATTATAAAATCCACTGTAGAAGCAGAAGAGCCCAGTTAATGATATTTCTCCATCTGCACAATACATATAGATCTCTGAAAATCTATTTTAAGGCCCCAATACTGAAGAGTAGACTCATCTTCATTAGATCACAAGGGCTGGATAAAAATTTACATCACTGGTTTAATATCAATGATTTAAAAGGGAAGACATTAGACAGAATCTTTGTGTTCATAGTAAGATTTTTATCTTTGGAATTACAGAACATGATTCATTGCTGAGGAAAATATTTTCTTTAAAATCTTTCATATTTTGGTATGCAAATAATAAAACATCTACAATTTTTCAATTGCCAATAGTCTCCAATGACAGACATACTATATATTTCTTGCTCACAAGGCAAAATTGCACTTCCAAAATTACATTTTCAGGCAGTGAAATTTTAATCCTTTGTACAGGATTTTTAAAGCCCTTGGCAATATCTGCATCTGAAATTATGCAAGAATGAAACACCACATAACATTGAAGAGTTTACCTGATAGTATGAACCTATTTTATATCAACAAAGTTTTATCAAATTTAAGTTTGCACTCCTGAGCTGGAAGTTTAGTTTCAAAGCTCTGATATTGCTGAAGAACAGACCCAATTCACATTCTGCTATTTTTCCTGCCCTAAAATGGGATTTTAGGAGCTATGCTGCAGTTACATAAGGAAATATGCTAATGAAATATTAAAATTAAATAATTATATGATGTTGCATCTTGATTATCTGACACAAAAATCTAGGACTGCAGCTATAAATCCTGATTGCCTTTTTGACTGAGTGATTTAGTGCTAAAAGTAAGTTCAGCAATCAGATATAAAAAAGGAAAACAGAGAGAGGGTTCATCATAAGAGCACTTTCCCACAGGAAAAACTAAAGGTGTTAACTTAGGGCTGTTCCATTGCCAGCAACCCAAATGTTCCTACATTCTTAAAAAAATGTCAATTCCAATATAATCTACCTTGAGCCATGGAAGACAAGGAAATTACATAACTTAAATATCCACAACGAACTTAATGGTTTTCATAGTTTTCCTGGGACACAGAGTGCTGCCTCCAGCTCTGGGGCCTCCAAAATGAGAAGGACTTGGACCTGCTGGAGCAAGTCCAGAGGAGGGTCACAAAGAGGAAAAACAAGGGCTAAAGAATATCTCCTATGAAGACAGGCTGGGATGGCTGGGGTTTCTTCAGCCTGGAAAAAAGAAGTCTTCGGGGACACTTAGAGCATCCTTCCAGTGCTGAAAGAGGGCTACAAGAAGCTGTAAAGGGACATATACAAAGCCTTGGAATGATAGGACAAGGGGAAATGGCTTTAAATGGAAAGAGGGCAGGTTTATATTACAGAACAGGTAGAAATTCTGTACTGTGAGGGTGGTGAGGCACTGATACAGGTTGTCCAGAGAAGTTGTGGATGCCCCATCCCTGGCAGCGTTCAGTGTCAGGTTAGATCGGGCTTTGAGCAACCTGGTCTAGTGGCAGGTGCCCCTGTCCACAAGAGGAAGGGGATGGAACTTGATGATCTTTAAGGTGCCTCTTAACTCAAACCCTTCAATGCTTTGGACAGTTCCAAATACTGCAGAGAATCTTACTGCCTAATTACTGAGAGCATTAAATGGCCCAACAAGAAATATGGGAAGAATTAGTGGCACACACCCAGAGACAGAGGGACACAAACTGAGCAAGGACTGCACATTCTCCTGCTGTGTTATATGCTGCCTCCAGGAACAAACCTCAAACCCAGATTTTGCCATTTCTCTATTGCCTACAAAGGCACAGGCAGTTCTGAGCCTTTCTTGCTGTGCCATTGAGGCTGACTGATGGAACAAGTTGTTCACATTCTTCTGCCACCAAAGATTTAATCACATAATGACCCTTCTGCATTCATACCTGGCAAACAGAAAAGTATAAACTAAACCCTGTCCCCCACCCTGACAAATATCAGAAGAAACTGTGCTTAAAATGAACTGAGCTATGTTAGTGAAAGCATAATAGTAACAGCAATAGAGAATTAAACCCTCAGATGAGGAAATTCATTATAGTGCCATCAGAATTTTGATAGTGCATAGTAAATAAGCTTGAAAACCTACATTGTAAGACATCAGAGATTAAATGCTGAACATCTGTTTATTAAGAAAACAATTAACTTTTTCGTATGCAATGGGAGAGTTGAGGTTCCTAGAAGTATAAACAAATGATCATGCACTATGTCACACCTTTACACAGCATCCAACAAGGACAATTACAATTGTAGAGACAACTTTAATTCTTCCAGATGAGAATTTTCCATTTGATGCTTTTCTATACTTTTCATCCAGATTTCATGCTCCATTGGAAGGGCAGAAATCCTTGTTAATATAATTAAACTTCTGCTTTATTGGACATAAACTATGTGCTCTGTAGGACATTAATCTGTAATGATGTAAGCACAGGAATCCTTATTAATGTAACTGATTTTCCTCTTTATAGTACATAATCCATGTGCTATAAACCATACAGCATATGACCAGCATGTAAGGCTGGGTAAAGACAATCTGGGTCAGAGACACTTCCCCCTTTCACTCAGAGAACTGAGTATATAAAAAACTACTGAAGCAGCTCATGCTCCATCTCAAGTATGGACCTAAACCTAAATTCTGTCTTGAAGCCAAGCCTTTTGGTCCATGCTTCCACCCTTTTTGGTTTAAGCCCACTATTGTAAGGATATCTCTGAACTTCTGCTACTTTTCAACAGGGATTCAGCAATGCTGACTGCCTAAAACGTGTGAGATTTTCAGGAAACTGTGGACATTGTCTCACTAAGACAGGTAGAGTGTTAACTACCAAGCATAGACTAGAGGCTCCTCAGGACTGGCTCTACCACAGTGGTAGAAATAATTAATTATGTAAATAACTAATTATGGATTATTACACAAATAAAGTAATTCGCTTTCACTGCTGAGGTTGTGCACATACACAATTTATTTACAGAAGGCAGTATCCCACCCAAGGGCACTAGAAATAAGAAAGCTGCTGCAGCATGGCAAGCTGATAGTATTTGCTATTAGCAAGGTAACAGGGATATCAGCTATCCATAGCCTCATCTGCCAGACAAAGGGGCACTGGAGGCCTCTCAGAAGTCCTGCCTGTGTTGCTCAGGTGTGGTAACTCCCCAGGGACAGCTGGGAAGCCCAGAAGACCAGTAAGGCATTAGTGTCAAGATCAAAACCAGATCAGATCAGAATGCATGCACACTTCCTGAGGTAGGAGGGAGCTGGAGTATACCCCAGTTATGCTCTTTACATTCTTTCAATCCATTTTCACTACCAGATGCTGGACTTTGATATTGGGTAGTAGATCAGACAACTGATGGTCCAGTTATTTCAAAATGTTATGTTCAAGTGTTATTCCTAAAAATTCATTTCCAAATGAAAATGCAGAGTATTTTTAATGGGGGGAAAAAAACAAGCCACTCATTTCTGTGTTAATTCATACTACCCTCTTCCTAAGTAATTTCTATACCCAGCTGCCGTGCTGGGTTGAGGGCATACATATCTCAATTTAACAGATTGGATTGAAATGTTAACACAGGCTGGAATGTATCTGTGGTATCTGTCATCGTTCCTTTTAAGCCCTGCCATAGCTCCCACATTTCCTGAAGCCCTAAACAAGAGAGTGCATTCATGACACTTGGAAAAGTGTTGGAAAGCCAGGGCAAAAAATCAAAAACAACAAACATGATGAGTCCATCCTTTCTGTTAACCTCACCTAGAGCTATACCAACTCACTGGTGAAGCTGTGATTCCCTGGGTTGCTTCCCTAACATCCTGGAGCTGCACTATATAATTATGTTTATAATTATAATTGTGACTGTGGGTTCATAACCTATAACACACACTTTCAAAGTTTTATTCTGCATAAATAATCTGTTCTATTCAGTCACTCGAACTAATTGCTAATTTTTACTTTCTCACACGAGAAATAAGCAAATATCATAATGGAGCTTTCTAACTTAATATCTTCAATTTTATTCATACCTGCTAACAGCAACTTGTGCTTGTATATATACCAGACAGGACAGCTTTTCAGTTTTCTTCTTTTCTGCATTTTCGCTTTTACTGGAGTTAGAGAAGAAATGAAGGTAACTTCTAAATAATCAACTAATGAAGAAAATAATCCAGCTCATTTTTAATTCTTTCAACATTTGTTTCATGTTTGCAACCACCAATCATCACTTTTACAAGACAGTCTTGTGTATAATCAAATCCATCTCTTTGTCAGGACAAGGTGAAAAGGGTAGGGGAAGGGGAAGGGATGCTGCTCCTTTCTACAGCTTTATCCATATTTTCTGATTCTGCAGAAAATACCTTCATCTTTCAAATGCATGCTACCTGGGATTACTCCCAGGAAAAAGAA
Organism: Leptocoma aspasia; assembly: GCA_013399835.1. NCBI lineage: Eukaryota > Metazoa > Chordata > Aves > Passeriformes > Nectariniidae > Leptocoma > Leptocoma aspasia. The sequence goes on along the minus strand of VXAX01001515.1, from coordinate 248,932 downwards.
AACCACAGGAAAATGAGCTCACAATCCAGATACCCTGCCCAAAGCAGGACTTCCTGATGCTAATTTCAAAGATACTCCACCACACCAGTCCAGAGCCTTGACTGAGGTCAAATAATGTTCCTCAAAGTACTCTTGTACTCCTTCTCTGCAGACCCAGCTCCTTGCCAATTTTTTGCCAAGGCTTCAGTGTGTTTCTAAGAGACTTTGTCACTCAGTGCTCAGCCAGCTCAGCAAAGTCCAGATAATTGCCAGTATCATAGGGAAATCCCCTTTGGCTGTAACTCAGGCTGTATGCATCCTACTCACGAATGAGATCACTTTGGAATTATAACAGAGGACCTCTCAGACTTTTTTAAATGCTTTTACAGCAGTTTTCCCAACAGCGAGAAAAAGGCAACCCCTATTTACATCTGGGAACAATTCAGTGGTCCAGAAGAGACAGTTACCAGTGGAAACTGGGCATTAGCTCATTTGCCTGCAACTGAGAAATTCATTACTCTTTATTTTTCCTTGATGACCTTTTTCATTGCTCAGAAACAGTTCTACCTGTAAATCTACATTAAATATATTATGCACACATTGATATGCTTATATTAATATACTAGATTCTCTAGATATATTCATTAAATATATTATTGCTGGGGTTGTTCAGCCTGGAGAAAAGAATGCTTCAGGGAGGCTTCATTGCAAACTTCCACACCTTGAGGGGCTTATAAAAAGTAGGGAGAGGAACTTTTTATACAGGCACGTAGTGACAGGACGATAGAAATGTTTTTAAACTGGAAGAGGATGGGTTTAGATTAGATATTAGGAAGAAACTCTTTCCTCAGATGTGGTGAAGCCCAGAACAGGTTGCCCAGAGAAGCTGTGGCTTCCCTGTCCCTGGAAGTGTTAAAGGACAGGTTGGATGGGGCTCTGAGACATCTGGTCTAGTGAAAAATGTCCCTACCCACGGTAGAGGGATTGGACCTAGATGATATTTAAGGTACTTTTAACACAAACTGTTTGACACTTCTGTGATTATAAAACTATTTTTGACCAGGTAGAGGTTCTGCATTTCTGTCAACCAGTACCCTCTTTTAAATTATCATATGGATACCTTTCCCTGGCAGTGTCAAAGGCAGACAATTCCCTCTAAGTCCTTTCTTTTCTTAGAAGCATAATCCCAAACGTCTTTATTTGCAGAACAATTCTCAATAACTCTTTGCAAGCTGCACTGTGCGACCAGAGAAATTTACCCTCATTCATGCTTTCATCATGGATCATAAGAACTGGGTCAGAATTTTGCCCCGATGCAAATATAGTCTTGTTTATGTCTGTTCCGAGACATGTTCTTAGAGCACAGAGGTAGCAACTGCACAGGGGAGCACCTCTTATACTGAGCAAGACTTTCTTGTTTTATCTACAGGTATTTTTTTGGCATGTGATGTAAGTCACCTGACACGCCTTCGTCATTAGAAATCCCTTGTCCGACACATTTCTTTCCAAGATATCCAAACACCAGGACATCTTACAAACGTAAGTTATTCTAAAGAGACAGTTTTGACCTGGCCTTGAGAGCGAGGCATCAAACCTGTCTTCTCCCTCCAGACATCAATCCCTAATAGTTAATGTATAAAAACCTTCTTTCAGATGAATCCCATGTGAGTGGTAGAAGCCTAAATGTTAACAATAGAGTAGATTTGTCCCATACCACTGGTCAACACAATAAAGCTTTGGAATCAACACAGAAGAGAACTGCAACAGAAACTCACTGAATTATGACTCTTCTCACAAACCACAAATGCAAGCTTGGAAAGCATCTTCAAAAGGACAAGGAAGCCTCTAACACTTAATATAATGTGAGTGCTTAATAGATGATGAGAAAAATGGATGGATTTCTCCCCTCACCTTCACTGTCTATTTCAACTTTGCAGGGCTTTGCTCTGTGGAATGCGCCTTTAAAACCGGAACAGGGCTTGAGGAAGAGTTCACAAAATAAGAAAGTTCTGTATGGCAGAGCAGTTACGTGGCTCTATCCAGGTGCCTAGAGAACTCATCACAAATCAGCTGAAAAGACTGACATGTAATGCCCAGTTCTTCACTGGGCATTACAAGTTGACCAGTGTGTGTTGAAAGCCAGTTACCTACCTTGTCTCGAATCCCTTGTCTCATAACTTCTCTTTCAGCCTCCATCTTGGCATATTTGGCTTTCCTCTCTTCCTCTTGTTGTCGAAGGGCTTCCTGTCGTTCCTCTTCTTTCTTAGCGGCATCTGGGTCTTTCTCCTCATCCCCACCCAGCATCTTTCCCATGTCTTTGGTAGCCCCTAGAGAAAGCACAAGAGAAAATCAGCCCTGTAAGAATGTGGTGAAAAACCCCAGGATGACAGCTCTCCCCTTCCCCACGTTCAGGGCCATCTCTCATTCCCTCTGCATCTGGAAAGGTTTCTCCTTGCACTGAGGAGGCAGCACACTCTCCCCCCAGGCAGGAGGTGGGCAAAGAACTTAACCTGATCAAGTAAGTTATCTGGCACTGGCAGGAGAACCACAGCAGCAAAAGGAAGAGACTATGTTTTTAGATTTGCATGATGGCAGCACAGTTTGTTTGCAGTCCTGAAAAGGACAAGCTGCCATCCACATCATGTTTTCACTTTATCAGCTCAGCCAAGTGACTGAAGATTGATTTTGAAGGGTCTTTAATGTAACAGGCAGGTAATACATCCAGAACAAAATTACACCAGGGCCAGGAAAGGAATTTGAAATCTTGATTGCAGGGATGAGTAATTGCACTCTTAACTGTTGTCAGAAATTACACATCCCATGACAGGTAGGACCACATGGCATTAGCAAACGTTTGGAGTTGATGAATTCAAGGCTCCTACCGTGGATCAGAAAAAAGCAGCATCTCTGCATGTCTCTTATGAGCTCTTGGACACCACCACCTGTAATACTTCGTACCTAGGCGAGATCATGGCTTTGTCTTGTTCCACTGCTGAATACACATTGTTCCATTTTCTGTCTGTTCCTGAGGCATTTCTTTGTTGTTGTACAAAGCCCTTGCACAACCATGCAAATGGGGAGGAGGTTTCCTGCATGCCCCTTTATCCCCAAAGTGCTGCATAAATCCATTTATCTTGTATTTCAGAGATATTTTTATTAGCAAATGACTGTCAATCATCCAGCCAGGGAGAAAAACAGTTGCTGAGGAAAGGGGAAGAGCATGTACTGTGATACAGCACCATCAGGGCACTGAAGAGCAGCAGCAGGATCAAGCCTGGTTACGTTGATGAAGGGAAGACACATACCCTTTGGAAACAGTGTTGGACCTTGCCTGCAGCAGGAAAACACTCTGCATCTTTTGCTAAAAGAGGTTCCTTCATCCTGGAAAAACACTGTAGGTCCTTAGATGCTGAGTCAGGACACCTCCATATTGGCTCCTTGCTGGCTGAGATTTAACTGAATTAATCTGAAGCAGCCTTGTTCTTACCTCTAGTCACAAATATACATATTCAACATCTCTTGTTTTGCATAAAGCAAAGATTTCTAGCCTTTACAAAGGATTGGGCTGGAAGGAGACACTATCAAAGACCTGCCAAGTAAATATTTGTTGGTTTTATCAAAGGCTAAGTGAAGGAAAGAGGTTCTCATGACCCTTTATAAATTACCCTTATAAATTACTCTTCAGTGCGTCAACACTGCTGGAGGACTGTGATTGCTCTTGCTTTTCACATCGGTTCTTTGGATAGTGATTGTGAAACCTTGATCCTTAAGGGAAGAAACATCTGCAACCTGTCACAATGATTCCTCCTGAACTGCCGGAGTAATGGCACTTATCAGATCAACTATTGCTTCTAATAACCACCAAGGAATTTGTAAAGAGGTAAGCAGATCCCTTTTCTCTCCACACTTCTTTTCCAGGTTACATATTTTCCCAGAACCCTAAGCTGAAAGAAACCCTGAATCAAAAACAACCCTCCAATCCCCCAAAATGTGACAGAGAAATGTCCCCTTTACATATCCCATAGAGAAGGATGGGGAAACTGGTACTTTTAAGCCTTACAAGATCTAGTTGTAATACACAGGGGATTTTTTTTTGCCAGGTGAGAAATAACAACAGCAAACATGAATGTCTCTATTCAGCTGCCTAACCACAAACCACTTGACACTTCCATTGTTAGGAGACCTGTGGCTTGAAACAAAAAGACACCTAGGAACCCCAGACAAACCCCACCTGGAATATTCATGGTCCCTGTCTACTGTCAGCCTTCCTCTACTACCATTTTGCATCCTTCATTGCAGGATCAGAGTAGTACAGAGACTAGCATATTGATGGAAAATTTACCCAGACCATCTGGTGATTTCTTTCCTGTAGTGCAAGGAAGGCTAACTGAAATTGCAAGTAAGCTAAAATTTCATAGCAAGGAAAAAGGAATATACAGCCTAGTTGTGTCACACATCCCTACTGCAGGAACTTCTCTAAGCAGCCTTTTTGTACAAACATCAGCGATCACAAACCTTGCTAACACCTTTAATTTCTGGGTCCCCCTGAAAAGGTTTCTTCACTGATGATCAAACTAATTTGGGTTCAACAATCTATCGAGTTTGTCTCTTTTTAGCTTATCTCCAGTTAGAGCTACCCAGACAGCATCATACTCTAGTTACTTAGGAAACAGAATTCAGCAGCAGAGATATTTTTTTCCCCTCTAAGCACTACTTCTAGGCTATCATTAAGCTATAATGTCAGCTCAGCTCATCACATAAGAAGTGAAATTGCATAACTTTCTTTTATTTCTTAGACAAGACCAAGCTTTTAAATACATAAGGCATTTTGTTCTGCAGCTATACAGCATACAGGACACTTAGAAGAACAAGAAGGTAGTTTCAGGATCCTCATAGATTCTGTTAATTCACCTCTAATTTCAAAGTCACCTTCTAAGTGTTCAAAATGCTACACTGTGGTATCACTGTTAATTAATTGGAAGGAAATGTATTATGAGACCCAAAATTTTGCACTACATTTTAAAAAGGACTCCTGTGTTACTTTTGGAAAATGTTTTTTCCATCTCCTTTGTTCTTCATCCTAAACTGTAGACTTTGTTGTTAAGATTCCCTGGATAATAGCTTCTGATTTTAGCAGTTCAGCAGCAAAGATCCCAGAGAATTCATCTACGTGCAACTGAGGTGCGTCAGTTATGGGCACAAGCAGAAGGAAAGAGCAGTTGTTCTGCCCTTAAGCCCACTTTTGAAACTTCCAGGGAAACAGAGGAATGACACACTTACTAAATCTGTTCATATGATAAACCCAGGAGTTTTTGTCTTTTTGTCTTTCACACTCCAATCATGACATATACCTTGACACAAAAACAAGTCAGAGACTGCCACACTGTTCATTAATCAGTAATGAGTTTCAATCAACATTATTTCTAACATCTTTAGACAAGGCTACAGAAAGGAAACAGAAACTACTAAAGTTTCAGGACAACATGTGACAACTGTCACCTTTCTGGCTACAAACAGCCCTGCCCTCAAAGGATAAAAAACTTCCATATGGAAAAAAAATCCCAGAAGTGGTGTGAAAAGAAGTGGTATGGCAGTTATTGCAGAGTAATAGTAATTCCCTTAATCCATAGGCTAAATAGCTAAACAATCAGGTGGTAAGTCAAATACTATGGGGGGGCACTCAGATATGATATTCTGATTTTGGCCAAGGTGGAGTTAATTTTCTTCACAGAGAATTACTTATGGGTTGCATTTTGGATTTGTGCTGAACACAGTGATGATACATTTTTGTTACTGCCGAGCAGGGCTTACACAGAGACAAGGCCTTTTCTGCTTTTTGTACTGCCACGCTGGTGAGGAAGCTGAGGGTGAATGAAAAACTGGGAGGGGACATGGCCAGGACAGGTGACCCAAACAGACCAAAGGGATATTCCAGAACAGTATTTAAAGCTGGGTGCAAGAAGGAGGAAGGAGGGAACATTTGAGTGATGTTGTTTGTCTTCCCAAGTCACTGTGAGGCATCAGGGGGCCCTGCTGTCCTGGAGATGCGAAACACCTGCCTGCTCACAGGGACCAGTGAATTAATTCCTTGTTTTGCATTGCTTGAATGTATGGCTTTTTCTTTCCCTGTTAAACTGCCTTTACCTCAAACCCACAAGTTTTCTATCTGGTGCGGGGATGAGTGAGCGGTTGCATGGTACTTGGCTGCTGGCTGGGATTAGAACATTACATATGCATTTGTGTGAGTTTTGCTGGGTTAAATTTGTCATTATGCATCTGAAAAAGAGTAATATGGCTGTTCAGGTACATGTGGCAGATATTCCCTAGTGAAACAGCAGAAAAGCAGGTCATCTGTCTAGAAAGCAGTTCTACAGTAAAGGCTTTGGGGTTCTGGGGGGCAACAAGCTGACCACGAACTCACAATGTGTCCTTGCAGCAGAGAAGGTTAACAGTCTTCTGGGCTGCATTAGGAGCACTGTTGTCAAGAGGCTGAAGGATCCTTCCCATCTACTCAGCCCTGTTGTGACCAAATTTGGAGTGATGTGCCCAGTTCTGGGCTTCAAGATACAAAAGAGAGATGGAGCTGCTGGAATGAGACAGCAAAGAAGTGAGACAGCCATGAAGACATTTAGGATACTCAAGGATCTTTGATACAAGAAGAGCCTGAGAGAGCAGGGACGGCTTAGCCTGGAGAAGAGAAGGTTCAAGGGGTTCCAGTAGTATGTGTAAACACCCAGTGAAACAGTATGAATACGAGGAAGTCAGACGGGTACCCAGTGACAAGAGAAGAGATAATGTGTACAAACTCAAACACGGGGAATACAATTTAAATATTAGAAAAAAATAAATTTAGTTGCAGAAAGTCACAGATGGAGACTGTGGAGTCTCCATCTGTGGAGATATTTAAAAATTCATGAGCCACAGCCTTGAGCAACCTGCTGTAGGTAACCCTGTCTGAGAATGAGGTTGACTAGACAGCCCTTGTAGATGAGCAACAACCTCAGATATTGTGTGACTCTGTGAGACCTCATAATTAAGTGTTTTGAGTTACATCTGAAAGTTAATTTTGCAAGGAAAGTGGTGAAGAGTATATGTCCATACATATTCCATATCTGAAGAAAAGTAAATTCTTAACTGTCAGAAGCGCCACCAACCATGAGCTAACCCCTCAACAGCTGACTGACATAAACCCAGCTTTCATGAAGAAAACATAAACTCTCAAATCAACTTGCAAGAGTGCTGTTGAATTTGCTACTTGCTTAAAAAAAATGTCCTAAATATGGCAGGCAAAGTTGTGTGCTGGGAAAGCTACAGGATTAGGATTACTAAGCATGACTTAAAGAGAAATAGGAACATCTTAGGCCTTCTTAATTAATTAAAGAATGATGGAAATTTGCACACACCATTGTTTCAGGTAAAACAATTATGTGAAATCAAAAGCTTTTCCTTTGCATAAATCTCATTTCATATTGTAGATGAATAATACCCAAACTTGCCTTTCAAAATGCATGCATGTGTGACGCTTAGATCAGAGAATGATGCAAATGTTTTCCCTCTCAACTACAGGTTTCAGAGGAAACAGCAAGAGGTTTACCTCAAACAGGCATGCGCTGAGGGAATTTTACAGGGTTTTTTTTTTTTTGGAAGTACTATTTGTGACTGAGCCATATTTAGTTTGAACAGACAGGACAACAGATTCCTCAGAGTCTCTAAATCACAGCATGTCTCTTTATCGCATCATCCAAACATAAGGAGCTAATCACAGAGTACTGTTCTGGAGCAGGAATGGGTCACTCATTTTTGCAGAATCTTTCAGAACCAGAACTAAGTACATTTTGTTGATATCCGTGAGGATCATCAAGGCTATGATATAAAGCTTATGTCTGAAAAAAACAACCAAAACATCTGACTTCCTCCTGCGACAGTTTCAATAAAAGTGAAAAAGCCTTTCAGGAAGGTATTGTGTAACATTTGAAAGTAGTACTCCCACAAACAAAAAACCCATGTTTATATATTAGTACTGAATAGCTCTAAAGGAACCATCACAATTGATCAATTAACTAAAACTTAGTACACCTAACAAAATGGATTAGTAATTCCTTTTGTAAACAAAGAATTGATGCCAAGTTCAGTTGAAGAGCTCATTTGAGAAATCATAGTATCTTGGAGAATGCTGTTTTCTGATCTTTTTGGTAATGTGGCGATCTCTGATAAGGATCATTAACATTTTATTAAATGAAGAAATTCTCAATGAAATTCAAAGCTCGGAGCAGACATGAATATCTCTCTCTGCTTGCTTTTCCTGACCCACTCAAAACAAATCTTACACAACTGAGAGAGGAGGAATTTGTACGCATTTGTGCTTCCTGGGACAATCTATGAGTTGATGCTTATTTCCAGGTCAGTGAGAAGCCTATCTTCTTCAGCATTAACTTTTCTGTGATATCATGGGAAAAACACTGGAAGGATTCCATGAGGTTCATTTAGACACATCAAGTGATGAGCCATGGGTCTTGTGCAAGTTACGTAGTGGCAGAACACAAATGGCTAAGAGGAAGGAGTAGAATAGGAGCACTCAAAGCTTCAGTTCACTTTGTTTATAAACTAACACTACTGAAAAATGGTCTGCTACTGGGGACCTTCAATTCAGCCATTCCTCTTACCCAGACTCAACTTTCTCTGTCTCTGGGATTCTACTTCAGCCTTTCTCTCTCCCTCTGTATCCAACCCAGACAAACTCTATTGCCACACAAAACTGTTTTTCTTGCAGGGAAACAAACTGGTAAACCAAGCAAATTATCTTTAAAGGTACATGAGATATTTAGAACACCAATTATTCCGAAACATCACCACTATGGTAATGTGTCATTTCCCTTGCAGACACCAAGGTAGACTTTAAAGACTGATGTTGAAGGGCCTTTTGCCAGCTTGGTACAAAGCCAAATGGAGGCACTTTGAATTCTCTAAATTTTTTTTTTCCCCCATTATTTAAGATAGTAATAGGTTGTAACATGTATAAGACCTATGTTTCATTCTGCAGATGGGTATCGAAGCCAAAAAGTGAATGAGGTAGATAGCCACTTTAACAGAAATAGGTTTTTCTTACCTTACAATCTGCTGAATAGTCTTCTTTGGTGGATAATAGAAAGTACGTTTTTACAGCAAGACCCTGCCAGGCTCATTAAAGTAATTTTTTACCTAAAATCTTAGTCTCCATGTTTTTATCCCTGTAGTCTCCATCTCTGCACAGTGATAGTTCCTCTCTAGCTACATAGGACAGTACAGTACTTGCACACAAACTAACATCAAACTCCTGGTACCTGCACATTTGTCCAGCAAATGGAAAAATCCCTTTCCTATTGTCTCTTTGTAGCTTACAATTAGAAATTCATGTTTGTAAGTGAATTCTTCACTTAGGATATAATTTATTTCTTTACACTGGTGTCATGTCCTTTTAATACAACTTCAACTAAAAAAATAAAGTTCCCTATGAAATTTATGTGGAGATATCATTTTCAGATGACATTCATTTGATCTGATATTAGACCTGTAGTCCAATATCCTGGACCTTTAGAGCTCTCATATTTTTCATGGAATCACAGAATCATGTAGGTTGGAAAAGACCTTTAAGATCATCAACTCCAACTCTAACCTAACACTGTGAAGTCCACCACCAATCATGTCCCTAAATGCCATGTCTACACATATTTTAAATGCCTCCAGAACTGCTGACTCCACCACTTCATTTTTACAGTCTGTTCCAATGTTTGAGAACCCTTCTGCTGGTAAAATTTTCCACATAGCCAAGTTAAACCTCTGCTGGAACAACTTGAGGCCATTTCCTCTTGTCCTGTCCCTTGTTACCTGGGAGAAGAAACCAACACCCACTTGCTAAAACCTCCTTTCAGACAGTTGTAGAGAGTAATAATNTATTGTCTCTTTGTAGCTTACAATTAGAAATTCATGTTTGTAAGTGAATTCTTCACTTAGGATATAATTTATTTCTTTACACTGGTGTCATGTCCTTTTAATACAACTTCAACTAAAAAAATAAAGTTCCCTATGAAATTTATGTGGAGATATCATTTTCAGATGACATTCATTTGATCTGATATTAGACCTGTAGTCCAATATCCTGGACCTTTAGAGCTCTCATATTTTTCATGGAATCACAGAATCATGTAGGTTGGAAAAGACCTTTAAGATCATCAACTCCAACTCTAACCTAACACTGTGAAGTCCACCACCAATCATGTCCCTAAATGCCATGTCTACACATATTTTAAATGCCTCCAGAACTGCTGACTCCACCACTTCATTTTTACAGTCTGTTCCAATGTTTGAGAACCCTTCTGCTGGTAAAATTTTCCACATAGCCAAGTTAAACCTCTGCTGGAACAACTTGAGGCCATTTCCTCTTGTCCTGTCCCTTGTTACCTGGGAGAAGAAACCAACACCCACTTGCTAAAACCTCCTTTCAGACAGTTGTAGAGAGTAATAATGTCACCTCTGAGCCTCCTTTTCTCCAGGCTAAACACTCCCAGCTTCCTCAGCTGCTTCTTGTAGGACTTGTGCTCCAGATCCTTCACCAACTCCCTTGCCATTCTCTGGGTATGCTCCAACACTTCAATGTCCTTCCTGTAGTGAGGGGCCCAGAACTGAGCACAGCACTCAAGGTGTGGCCTCACCAGCGCTGCATGCAGGGGGACAATCCCTGCCCTGGTCCTGCAGGCCACTCTATTCCTGATGCAGACCAGGTGCTACTGGCCTTGGCCACCTGGGCACACTCTTGGCTCATGTTCAGCTGCTATCAATCAGCAGCCCCAGCTCTGCTGGGCAGCTTTCCAGACACTCTTCCCCAGCCTGTAGCACTGCATGGGGTTATTGTGACTGAACAGCAGGACTTAGCACTTTGCTTGTCATTTGTTATTGAGGTTTTTTAATTGCTAACCACAATTTCCATTTCATGAGAAACTAGAAACCACCACTGGGCTAATACATATCTGTTATTGAAAATGAACCTATAGGTGTTTTTTTAGGTTGAAGCAGGTACTGCATTTTATAATCAGTTTCTGAAACACACTTGATGGTCTGTCAGTTGTACTTGATTTTACATATCAGAGTTAGCGTTCTTATCTTGTACTGTGCCATGCACTTTTGATTTAGTATAGTTAATATCTCTGAGGGGTGAGATATTCACTTCAGTTCATTCATTAGCTTGCAAAACTCCTCTGCTAAAAGGAAAAAAAAACAACACCAAAACAAAATAAAAAACCACACACTCCCTATTTGAAATACATTCTTCTAATATTCTCTGATGGACTCATTCATTCTCCTTCTGTTCTGTGACTTTTCATGAAGCCTACCAGGCAGCATGAACAATTATTTTCTAATTCACGAGTTTATGCCAAATAACTGTAAATATCGTGAGAGGACACCATTTCATGCTGAGAACTACAAGACGGCGGTACTTTATGAGATGATTGACACTTTTGTGCAACACAACACAAATGTGCAAAGACAGAAGCTGCAAGAAGGTTATCAGCTACCTCTGGCCTGGGTTGGGTAAGGCTTTGCAGAAGAAAGAAACAGTTTCAGTTCCACATGTAAACCCATTTCACATTCTCCTTGGGTTTTATTTTCATCTGACTGCATCGTTCTGCAACTGAAACCATGGTGAAGCATTTCTGCCACTGCCTTTGAAGACACACAGGCCATTAGGATAAGCTATTGCTTTAGTCACTCATAAAAGTAATAATTGCATTGACTGGAAACAGATTGTCTGGAAATGTAGTGAGTTCATATAAGCAAGTCCTGTTGAAGATGAAAACAGACAGCCGGATCAAAGAATAGAGTTTTTAAACATTATTTATATTCTAGTTCTGTTATACAAGGTTTTACTTCAGTGTGGATATGCATTTAAGTAGCACACCCATAACTACAAATTTGTCATACAAAGAAATACCTGATGATGCACATGCAAAGGTCAGTGTTAGCAGCGTCAATGTGTTTGGGTCAGCCTGACCCCAAAATGTGCCTTGAGCTGGGGCACACCATCAGAGAAATGCAGCTCATCACGTTGCTGACTCAGATCCCTCCACAGATAGAATTTAGGCTTTCGCGCACACATACTTCTCACAGATATTTTAATAAACAGCACCATGAAGGAGCACTCTCCCTTCCCCATTCCACACTGATGCCTGTGTCCACTGCACAAGAGCACTAGGTTGTGAGTCTTCAAAATCCTGCAGCTGTGCAAAGAGGGTCCTGGAGGAGGTATCTTTGTTCCTGAGACCAACACACACAGCAGGCAGGTTCCCGGGGCTCCTTTTACCTACCAGTTTACCTACCAGTTAAATCCTGCTACAAGGCAGCAAGAGGAAAAAGCAGCAAGTTGGAAACAAAAGCAATCATCAGTCTTCAGCTCCCAGCACTAAGAGAATATTCAAGCACTGTGCCCCCACTGACTACAGGCAGCTTGCACAGGAAGACAAATGAAAATGATGCAGACATAAAGGGGAGTAATTCTGGGGTACCAGACTGAGCTTCCAGCTAAAGAGTGCAAATCTGTCTCTGCTTTTGGAGGGATCATTACTACTCCAAGATACCTGGAGGGCCACACTCTTATGCTGCAAAGTGTACGCACCCCTAGTTAAAATGCACTCTGCTTTGCTTTCAGGCATATTGTACAAATACATTTCCAGATGCACTACACAAAAATAGCAATCCATGCACTCCTAAGGTGGTGCCTTTTATTACTTGGTAAGGGCTTAAGAGACATTTTAATATTAAGAAGATTTACAGCAATTAAGATAATGTAAGTTTCTGTTACTGCCTCTGTTCCAGAGCTGCATGCACCTTTGGGAGCTACTCCCATTTCTCCTTCTCAGGAATTTTGTTGATCTTCATTGTTTGCATTGTAAAGCCTCTGGATGGAGGTAATTGTGAGCCAGATCTACGCCTAGAAGGGTGCAGTCCCTTTTTCAGGGGAACACTCCATGCAACCCCACAGCCATAAAGCAGGAACAGCTTCCTGTATAACAAAAATGCAGTGGCTTCTGTTCCAGTTTTGATCAATAATCCCTGGCAAATGCTTGTCTTGTCCTCCTGATCGTTATGACCCAGCTAGGATGTAGCTGTAAATAATCTCTGAACAGGTCCCCTTTCTAGTTCATGGAGGTCTACTCCAGCTAGTCATGGATCTTGGGATGAGATTCTTCGGGCCAAGTAGAAACACCTGCTTTAGGAGGAGAATTCTCCTCTGTACTTGCTCGCCTGATATCTACTGATGGAGAAATGAATGTAGGCATCTTATTCAGAGGAGCCCACCTGCACTGCAGCATTCTGGCATTAGTCACATGCAGCTTCTAGTTTCAGCAGAAAAAAAAAAAAGAGCTTGAAAGCAGATCTGCTTGCCACAATATTTATTTGCCTGTGATTTATGATTGTTTCAGTCCTGCTTTCCTGCTTCACAGAAATTATTCACTTTGGCACAGAAAGAACAGCTGAATAATAAAAAAAAAAATTGCTAACTGTGTAAATCTCTGCTGCTCTAACAGATTTCCTAAATTCATCCTGGTGACAGATTCCAGACCTTCTCTGTTGCCTTGGAAAATGATGGTCTTCTCCATGGTTTCTGAGTGACAAGGATGATTAGTTTATTCAGAAAGCCCAGAAACATCAGTCTGTGAAATAATCCTGCTGGCTGGAATCTTACTGTTGCTTTACAGAAAGGTTAACAGAGATTGGAGCAAGACCATACAACAGTAAATTTGGTGACAGTTTAGTACATATATATAGAATGTTTCTCAATTGGCAGCCAGCACAAACCTATACGGCTGTGAGACCCAGGAAGTCAGAAGAACACGACACCTCTCTCTGGTGGAAAGCAAATCACCTATCTCTGCTGCTATGGAGGGGCAAATGATGCTCCTATATGGACTTTCAAGTTCCAGATTACTCATGTTATATCTGGGGCAGGAGTGGAGGAGGATGTGAACTTGATGACCTTTTAAAGGTCCCTTCCAACAAACTATTCTGTGATTTCTTACCAGATACCTTAAAATAATATGTTAGCACCAAAGCCAGATGAATTTGTTAAGCAGTACTAAGAGCAAGAAAACATTAAAAGAAAAAACAAACACAAAATCAAACAAATGAACAAATAATACAAAAAAATAATACAAAATAAACTGGAAGACTAGACACATTAGCAAGATATTATGGGCTGCCTCAGTTGCTTACTCAGGGACTTGGGTGGGAGATTGCAAACTGTTCCCCTGGTCCCCCGAAGATTTTCTAAGAAGGCATGTCTCCTTGAAATAGACTAACGTATTGGCACAAAGAAATGACATTGCATAAAGGCACTGGGATGAGCCATAAGTATAAGCTAAACCATCACTAAAACACAACATCCTCACACAGGAAAGCTCCAAAGAGACTCAGCCAAATCTTCAAGAATCTTTATGAGCTTTTCCCATGCAGTTGAGTTCTTATGATGAGATGTCATTGGGAACTTCTACATAGCAGCAAGAGAAGTTTAAACAGCTCTAATAGAGCTTACCTGGTAAAAATACATAACAGGAAAGGTACGAACTTTTTAGAAAAAATTACTTCACCTTCACTTATTTTCTTAATACACTTGGAGAAATGTGGATGCTTAGTAACAGCAGCATAGCAATACACGGGTGCTGTAGTGCTTCTTGGTAGCTACGACGACTTCAGTGGGATGATACTATACCAGAGAAAAGCATTCTTTGGAATGCACTTTTACTCAAGTCAGGAGCTTGTAAGTCCCATCTTACTGAATAGAGTCATGTTTTCTTTGAAGAAATGTTAACATAATTTCTGTCAGTGATCTGTCATGTTTTCTCAAGCCTGAGGGCCAGTAGGCAGGCTGTGAGTGAAGGAGACAGGGTTTTCATAAGAAGTTGTGGAACTTCCATAGTGAAGCAACACCAGTGATTGCAGACACATCGTGCCCAGGAAGAATTCTTTAAATTTGGGTTGCTCTCAGAGGTTTCTTCATACACCCACAGACAGAAACATAACCTACACACTCACACAAACACAAGCATTGTATCTGCTAGCCAGAGTAGCTCTTTCTCCTCTCTCTGCAGCTTGGGTTATTTCAGTTCTATGTGGGAGTTCCATCTAGGATGCAGCACTGATAGAACAGACCAAACAGACTATCTGGAAGAAAAACTTAGAGACTAAATGTCTAAGTGTGCCTCCAGGCCTTTAAGAACAGAAACTATCAAAAAGCTATTACCTTCCCTTAATTTAAAAAAAATCACCTCAGAAATGTGACTTCTTCTCAAACTACTCATGTTGTAACCACCACAGGCTTATTAACAGATTTGACATCATTTGACATCATCACATGACATCATTGAGGATGCTTTGTCAATACCATTCAGTGGACTATTTTTAGAAATCTGCAAAAATTAATTAAAGTACCCAAAAACAGCGGAAGAAGCAGTGCTAGAGTACTTGGTCCCTTGTAAGTTCCAAGCTTTCAAGAGATCAGAGATGCCAAAATGACATGAGAAGAAAATAACTCAAGACACTTTCATTCTAAGTCTTAGGAGTTTATTTGAAACAAAGTAATAAAAAAAAATCAATGTCAAGGCAGCCATTAATGCATTACAGTGTTTCATATTCTGACAGACTATAGATGCAAATGCAACATTGAAAATACATTTTTTAAAATAGAGGATAAAAATAAAACAAGAGAAATAACTTATAGGAAAGGTCTTCAGATCTGTTGCTCATGCTTCAAGTATAATAACTAGGTAAGGTGTGTGAGGCTCTTTTCAAAGC
The DNA here is from genome assembly GCA_013399835.1 of Leptocoma aspasia. Taxonomy (NCBI): domain Eukaryota; kingdom Metazoa; phylum Chordata; class Aves; order Passeriformes; family Nectariniidae; genus Leptocoma; species Leptocoma aspasia. The sequence continues at coordinate 233,131 of VXAX01001515.1, read as the reverse complement.
TGTCATTGTTTGGTTATTCTGTGCTGGTTGTCTCTCACCTGCAAACATGAAAATCTTTGTCCTGGCAAGATGCAGATTCAGTATGAAACCTTTGCTCTGCATAACTTCCGTAAATAAGTTGCCTTCACAAGCATGTAGCTAAAGAATGTCAGAACGTGAATCCCTATGCCTCTGGACTCAGGAAACACAGCTCCCATATTTGTTCTGTGGCTATTGTCTCTTCTCATGCACACCACACCCTGGTTTAGCCTTTAGTGTTGATTAACACAACTCTGAACTCCACATCATTATCTTCCCCTCTATGAAGGTGATTTCACACCTTCTTCACTGCCTGCAAATGCTTTTCAAGGATCTCATTATGCAATTTGCAACTCAGGCCTTTGAACACCTCAACAGAAAAACAGCCGCATAGACTGTGAGCAGTAAATCTAATCTGGCATCCAGAAAAATCATCTCTCAAACTAAGAAAGTCCATTTCCTTAAAATATCTAGAAAGAGAAAGAAACATCTATTCCCAAACTGACGCATGCATAATTTCTGTTGCATGTGTTCCTATCTTGTAGGTAAGCCTTCTCTTTCACTCCATCTGGGTCCTGAAGACCCCTATGGGTCCCACCCACAAAACAAAGGCTGCTCTTTCTTTTTACATGGGCAGAAACAGATTTGTAAGACAGTTCCCCAGGTAGACTGATCATTTGTTGACAAGTCTAAGGCCACTCCAGCTATTTAACCTTAGTGAAGTCTGTACTTCAGCTTTGCTCTTGGTGCCTCTTTCATATCATGATGTCTTGTTCAGTCTCCATCACAGTGGGAACTGCATAACCCATTTTGAATACGTAGATCTCAATACAAACGTTCCTAAAGGAAGGTAGGTAAATTTTCTTGCAGAATTTTATAGTAATTTGCTTCAGGACACAAAAGCCCCATAGTGCTGATAAACACTCAAGGAGCAAAGACTTCTTGTAAGTCACCTTGTAGCCTTGACTGAAGAAGATGTGCTTGCTCTATTTTCAATCTTCCATCAGCAGCTCTTTCTTTCACCCTTTTTAATATATAGGCCATGCCTGCTATTGATCCACACGCTTTTCAGCATAGTATGGAGTTAACCTCAGTCTATAGAATTACTCAGAAAAACTCAAGGGATCAGGAGATAATTGAGCAAGAAAAATAATTGATGTAATTTCTGTACTTTTTTTTACTTTAGGATATTCAAAAGAAAATTGAAGGGCATGAAACACTTTTGAACCACAAGAAAATGGTTTTTGAAAACTTTCCTATGAAAGACTTTAAACTGTTGCCTAATTTGAGATTTCACATCCTCATTTAAGGACAAAAGATGACAAAAACAAGATTTCAAGAGCTCGCAATTCTATATTAACCTCAACTCAGAGAAATATTACATAAATCAAAAGGTAACAATACAGTACTAAAGGAAAAAAAAATTTATGTATGCGTATCTAGTGAAAAGGACAAGGGAAGAGTTGTGTAAGACTATTGCTCTGACTCCTTGAATTCATCTGGATTTTCATGGAGAAAGCTTACTGCGAAGCAACATGGCTGCACTCACCCTGCATTCATTACATGTATGAATATCACCTTCTCCTTTGGTCCAAAGGAAATATTGCAGATGATGGTCAGGGCTGCTCAGACAGCTACAGCTCAAGCAAGCACTTCTTTTTTCTATAGGAAATGTTGTGTATTGCTTAAGTCTACTAAGCCTGTTCTCCAGACATAACTGCATCCCTCTTGTTTCCTGAATAGAAGGTACAGCAGGAGCATAAAAAGCAGTCTTCCACGAGCCACAGTCCTCTTCACAAGCCACAGCCACACCTGTTACCTTATCTGAGCAACAGAAAAGTCAGAGTTTGAAAGAGCCTCTGAGGGGACGCCCAAAAACTTGATACTACACTGCAGTATAGGTAGGGCAGGAAGTATCATATATAGTTCTAAATACCCAACCATCAAATCCAGCACAACCAAGAAGGATTATGTCCTGCTTTTCTCTAAGTATTTTAAGGTAGGGGCAGTGGAATCCCTCAGAGCCATGAAAAAAGGACAACCATATTCATTTGTTGTATAAAATGACTGCTTCCCATACCATGCTAAAAAGCTGCAGTTTTTTTCTTGTGGCAAATAGATATTCTATTCAGGCCCATTGGTCCTTAGTATTCATAGATTCACATCTGAATTACTACCAAACCAATTGTTTTACAAATGTGCAGTATTCAGTGGTTTGTCAAGTAGCTTAATCGTGTCATGGAAGCATCACAGCAGGGTCTCTAACCTAGAGGAAAGATAACTATCAAATTATCTTTTTTTCCATTTTTTTCACAGTATGTTTTCTATGGATTATATTAAATGTAAATATGACTTAATATGTCATTACTGCCAAAATGGAACCAGAAATAGTGTAATTCAGACTTAAGGATGGACTAACTGGAAGATAACATGAGACTTTAGCAATATCTTACCCTGAACAGAAAATTCTGCAGCTCTGAGTTTGCTCCTATTTGATGTTTCTGTTACCTGTCCTCTAGACTCAGGAATAATTCACACACACAAGCATTGGTTACACTGACCTCTCCTTGCTGTGATTCTGAGCACTGCAGTATTAGTATTTGTTAGTATCTGGTAAAACAAGAGAATACTGACATCAAATGTCAGGACAGTATTCCTGTTGGCTGCAGAGCTTCTCCTGTATCTGCTCTAGATGTATGCTCACAATACCGGCCATTGTGGTTGAATTAACCCAGAGGAGACATATACAAGGCAGGTCCTCTAATACATTCCTTTCCAAGCTCTTGTTAGCAGTGCTGCTCAACCCAGGCATTCCCAGCCAGCTGGGAGCCCCCTCGCTACCCAAGACTTCCAAGAGAGAGCAGGAAAATACCAGAGCGTTACATCTGTAATTATCTTCAGAGTCATCAGCATCCAGAACCAGTGTGTTCTCTGTACAATACTAGTGATGTCCTTCTCTACCTCAGACCAAGAGAAAAAAAGCCCTGGATTGTTAATACCTACTTACTATGACAGAATGTGGAATTACTATCTCATAAAATGAGATGGTAATTCCCTCATACCCTCATTCCTGTATTACACTACCTTGCTATTCTCTTTGTCCACAAACCTTGAGACCCAAGGGACCACAAGGACCAAATATAAAGCTTTCATTACCAAACAGGAAAAGGTGAAACACAGAGGCCCCAGGCCCTTATGCTTCAACTGTGAGAGACTGGTATGCACTCCACTGTCAGCTATGCAGTAAACCCATGCCTCCACAGTGAAACCCAGTGATGACAAACACAATGCATGATTTGCTACCAAGAGACTCGTTCAGGGTTAATTTTTTTTTGTATCCTTAGTACTTGCTCTGCAATCAAAGGTCACTGGAGCAAGGCTGACATGACAGCACAACCAAAATCCTTTCAAGGCTATAGCTTGTTTGCTGTTTGAAACTTAATCCAACATGTAGCCTGCTGTACTAGCTGGCATGCAATGCTGTAGTCATACACACAGACATATGCAGAGGAAAGGAGGGAAAAGCACAATAACAAGCTTTGGACAGAGAAACAAATACTGGTCACTCCAACAGCAAATTAAATATATTTAGGATCCTCACTTACAACCAAGAACTGCAGGCATAAGGAGGGATATCAAAAGGACAGTTTCAGCACTGAGATATTTAATAAATGCTCTACATAAGAATCAGGAGGAGGGACTGTTATTTTCAATCTGTCTGCAAACACAACTGCAATGGGATTCAACCTTGTTTTTGCAGACAGATGGGCTGCAACACTGAAAAGCCACCCATTTTTTTCCTGTGAAAAGCCAAGGGCTCACCATTCACTCTATGCTCGAGGGGAAAAGTGAATAAAACAATATTTAAAGTTAATATATCCTCAGCTATAGGAACTTAAAGTATTTTAAATAGAATCAAAAAATGCATCCTAATCAAAGGAGATCTTTGGAAAGACTTTCTAGCAGTAGAATAAAGTTTATGAATTCACCTACAGCAATAATCTGAAGAAGTAACCTAAGAGAAGAGCAGTGGATTTTGTGGGGTGTGTATGCAGATAGTGTCTGCCATGAATAGATGCATATTCAAATAAATATGTAATTTAGAGTCCTTTTGCACTATGTGAAAGGTCTGTGCAGCTTGTCAAGGTAAGTGAGATGCCATGAAAGTAGGTCATCAAGAATTATAGGAATATGACAGCTTGGCTACAAGAAACTATTAATAGATGGAACTTTTCAGGGAAACAGACATATTGCTGGAGCTCCTCAGAATTGGAAATGACTGGGAGAAGGAATGACTTCTCACTAACAAAACCTTTTTTAAACAAAAGACCTACACAGGACCTAAGGACAAAACAAGTTTCAAAGAGTTTCAAACAATCTGAGGAAAACTCTGAAGAAACAGAAGAATGTGGTTGTTCTTCAAGCAAGTAACTGGCCTGTGAAGCTCCTTGCCACAGGATGTTGCAATTCCAATAAACTGTCATGGCATGGAGAGAACAGAGAAGTTCCAGAAGAAAAAGGGCTGCTAAATAAAAAGAAACTGCTTTCTGTCTAAGAAGTTCCTGAAGCAGTATGGCTGCAAAATGGGAAAATATTTTGGGAAACAGCATTCTAAGCTTCCTCAATTCTTATAGCCTTCACTATGAGCAGTCACAAGCAGCCATAACGTGGAATTCAAATGACCTGTGCTTTGATCCTACTGGACTCATGTTCCAGCCATGATGTCGAGCCAACATTAGAATTAATGTAAAATTGGGAATTATATCCATAAGTAATTAGGTTTCAGCACTGGGCTAGGAATGGAAGGATGAACGGGAATTAAAGCTTTCTGTTAGAGAGGAGGGAGGGGAGGGGAAGGAGGCAGGCAGGAAGGAAAAGGCAGGCAGGCAGGCAAGCAGGAAGGAAGGAAGGAAGGGGCGGAAGGAAGGGGCGGAAGGAAGGGGCGGAAGGAAGGGGCGGAAGGAAGGGGCGGAAGGAAGGGGCGGAAGGAAGGGGCGGAAGGAAGGGGCGGAAGGAAGGGGCGGAAGGAAGGGGCGGAAGGAAGGGGCGGAAGGAAGGGGCGGAAGGAAGGGGCGGAAGGAAGGGGCGGAAGGAAGGGGCGGAAGGAAGGGGCGGAAGGAAGGGGCGGAAGGAAGGGGCGGAAGGAAGGGGCGGAAGGAAGGGGCGGAAGGAAGGGGCGGAAGGAAGGGGCGGAAGGAAGGGGCGGAAGGAAGGGGCGGAAGGAAGGGGCGGAAGGAAGGGGCGGAAGGAAGGGGCGGAAGGAAGGGGCGGAAGGAAGGGGCGGAAGGAAGGGGCGGAAGGAAGGGGCGGAAGGAAGGGGCGGAAGGAAGGGGCGGAAGGAAGGGGCGGAAGGAAGGGGCGGAAGGAAGGGGCGGAAGGAAGGGGCGGAAGGAAGGGGCGGAAGGAAGGGGCGGAAGGAAGGGGCGGAAGGAAGGGGCGGAAGGAAGGGGCGGAAGGAAGGGGCGGAAGGAAGGGGCGGAAGGAAGGGGCGGAAGGAAGGGGCGGAAGGAAGGGGCGGAAGGAAGGGGCGGAAGGAAGGGGCGGAAGGAAGGGGCGGAAGGAAGGGGCGGAAGGAAGGGGCGGAAGGAAGGGGCGGAAGGAAGGGGCGGAAGGAAGGGGCGGAAGGAAGGGGCGGAAGGAAGGGGCGGAAGGAAGGGGCGGAAGGAAGGGGCGGAAGGAAGGGGCGGAAGGAAGGGGCGGAAGGAAGGGGCGGAAGGAAGGGGCGGAAGGAAGGGGCGGAAGGAAGGGGCGGAAGGAAGGGGCGGAAGGAAGGGGCGGAAGGAAGGGGCGGAAGGAAGGGGCGGAAGGAAGGGGCGGAAGGAAGGGGCGGAAGGAAGGGGCGGAAGGAAGGGGCGGAAGGAAGGGGCGGAAGGAAGGGGCGGAAGGAAGGGGCGGAAGGAAGGGGCGGAAGGAAGGGGCGGAAGGAAGGGGCGGAAGGAAGGGGCGGAAGGAAGGGGCGGAAGGAAGGGGCGGAAGGAAGGGGCGGAAGGAAGGGGCGGAAGGAAGGGGCGGAAGGAAGGGGCGGAAGGAAGGGGCGGAAGGAAGGGGCGGAAGGAAGGGGCGGAAGGAAGGGGCGGAAGGAAGGGGCGGAAGTGGCAGAAGTGGCGGAAGGAAGGAAGGAAAAGATGTTACAAATTCTATTATTTTTATTCTGTGGAAGCTAAGGCACATTGTATTTCCCAGTGTCGCAGCAAGACATGATTTTTTTGTTGCCATTTATTTCCCAAAGTGAAAGCAGTCTGTGGGTATTTGTATGAGTATTTTACAATGTTGCTACATGACATGGATAATTTATGTGGTGTTTGGAAGTTTCAAAAGGCCTGTTACCATCAGAACACTTTGACATGCCAAGTCTGTTCTACCAGAAACATCCCTCAGTAAGTAAAAATGCTTGCTTCCATTCCTTTCCCAGATGGGGAAAGATTCCTTCAGGCCACAGGAATGGACTCTGTCAAGGGAAAGATCATGCTGACATCACTTTCACAGATGGACTGAGTGCTGCAACAAAAGTCTCTTGCTAAAAATTGAACTAGTCCTTTCTGTCCCTCAAATACACTCACTTTTAATGGGCTTATTTTGTCCTTTTTGTTCAGGAAGAAACTGTATCCAACACTAAGGATGTAAAATGCAAAGAAGATGTAATGACAGCCTGACATTACATAGCTAAAATGGACCTCATCTTTTCAGGGCAATTAAGAATAACCTTCTTCTAGCGTTCTTTTTTCTACATCATGTATATGAACTGCATTTGTGGATGACTAAGTAGATAAATGAGGTCTAAACCATGTAATAGTCAAGTAATTGTTAGTGAAGGTGAAAAATAGAACTCGACTGAAGAGAGTATTATCTTTTAGCATGTGGGGCATGTTGGCTTATGAGTTTAAGAAGATAAGCATACTGTTCAAGGTCATCGGCTCTTTGATTACAGACATTCAAACTAAGCATTTGGATATGTATTTCTGCTAGTAATTTAAATGCACGAGCAAGCCTAGTCACTCAGGAAAAGCGTCTGGAAGATAGCATCCCCAAAACCAAATAGAGATGGCTCATCTGTCATAATTTAGTTTTGCCTTGAGAATTAACACTTTCTCTGTTACATGTGGAACATGCTTCTATCAAACAAGAAGCTTTGAAATAACTAGATCAACCAGATACCCAAGAATACTTTGGAATTTTGAAGTACAGTGTTAGTCTACATATTGAAATCCAAGGTCTTTGGAATTCAGTATGTAGACTAACACTGTACTTCAATGTAAAATTGAAGGTCACAACAGAAATTAAAATGAAGTTAAGAATGCCATCAAAATTTGTAGCAGGACAAGAAGATCATTCCAAGCCCATCATCAAACACTTTATTTATCCATAAAAAGAGATTTATAATTGAATAGAAAAAAGAAGAGTTGATTATTATTCATTACAACTTAATTATTTTGCAAGAACACAGATATATGTTCTTTAATCCTGTCAAGTCCAGAAGTTTGAAAACAGTTCTATTTTAAAAAAAAATCCCATGATGTAAGCCTACCATTTCACTAGTCTACATTTTACCTCATCAGTATTTTTCCATCAGCAGTTGTCAAACTTCAGCTGGGAGGGTTCATCTGTGATGTACAGTGTGCTGCCTATATGGAACACAACACACAAGTATCCACCATCTCCCCATCTGCTCAGAGACAGAATTACAGGGCACCCCACTGGTCCTGCTTTGTCAAACACCGACACAAGTACTTCTGAACTGAATTGCAAATTTTGTGAAGATATTTATATAACACAAACTCTCCTCAAAGAGGCATTTACAGTTAGGGGACTGTTCCCTGAAGAGGGAAGAAGGGAAATGTATCTATTCAGGATTTTTGTATTCTGTATTTTATTTTGGCAGTTCCTTACATTCCAGGTTCTAACTGTGCATGCGTGTGATGTTTGCCTGTGATCATACTGTTGTGCTAAATGCTGCTCCACAATGTAGCTGGGAGCTGGGATATATGGATGCAGAAAAACTTGCCATGAAAGAGTCTGGTGCTCAAAATCTTTTTTTTTTTCTTTTTTTCCTAGAAGCAGGTAGTCTTCTGCCAGGCTAGTAATTTCTGCTGTTATTCATCAAATTGTTATTCATCAAATACATACTGGTTGATATTTTTCCTTCAGTCACAAAAATGGATGAATTCCCAATTCATTCCTCTTACTCCATCCTTGCATTGTAATCCCAAACGTCCCTGTGCAAATCTTTCCAGGGCTCTCCTGAGGACTGGGATCCACTATAGGCCACCTGATCAGGGGGAGCATCCCAGCAATGCCTTCTTGCTTCAGATACAGGAAGCATCATGCTTACAAGCTCTCACCCTGATGGGAAATTTCAACCACCTGGACTTCTGCTGGGAAAGCAGCTCAGCTGGCTGCAAGAAACCCAGGAGACTCATGGAGTATGTAGAGAACAACCCGCTGGTCCAGGGATCAGAGAAGCCAGCCAGAGGTGCGGCGTTCCTGGGCCTGGTGCTCACCAGTGCAGAGAGGCTCATTGAAGAGGTGGTGGTTGGGAGCAGCCGGGGCTGTAGCGGGCACAGCCTGGTTGGGTTCAGGATCTCAAGGAGTATGAGGTGGCAAAGAGAAATTCTGCAGCCTAAAATCTGGAAGAGTGAACTTCCAGATGTTTAAAGAGTTAGTGAATGAGATCACCTGAGAAATACCCTAAAGACAGAGGAGCTGATTAGAGCTGGCAATTCTTTAAAGTCACTTTTCTTAGAAAACAAGAGCTCTTTATTCCTGTGTGTAGGAAGTTGAGCATGGCAGGGTGGAAACTGGCATGGCTGAGCAAGGATTTTGTCCTCAGAATGAGGAGTAAGAAGGAAAAGTACAAATGGTGGAACCAGATACAGATGACATGAGGACAGTAAATGGATACTGTTTGAATGTGTAGAAATGAGCTCAGGAAAACCAAGGCCATACTGGAACAGGACTTGGTAGGGAATAAATATACAGGTCAGAAAAGAAAGGCTAAGGAGACTGTACTGCCACTGATATACAGGAAGGGTGAACAGGTGACAAATGATATGGAGAAGGCTGAGGTAATCACTGAGTTCTTTCCCTTAGTCTTCACAGGTACTCAGGCTTCCCACTTCTCTCAAATCCTTGATTCTCTGAGTGAGTGTGGGGGGGAGGGAAGTGAAGAGAAGGATCAGGATCACTTGATGAAGCTACATAGCCACAAGTCTATAGAACTTGACGGCATGCATGAGAAAACTGGCTGATGTTGTTGCCAAGCCACCATACCTCAAATCTGACAAGTCGTGTTGGTCAGGCTAAGTCCTCAATTACTGGAAAAGGGAATACATCTCCCATTTTAAAAAGGGAAGACAGGAAAATCCAGGGAACTAGAGATGGGTGACCTTTGTGCCAGGGAAGATCATAGAGCAGATCCTCCTTGCACATACACTGAGACATATAAAAGACAGGAAAGTGACCTGAGACAGCTGACATATCTTTACTGTAGGCAAATTGTGCCTGACCAATCTGGTGGCCTTCTACGATGGAGAGATAGCAATGGTCTACAAGACAAGAGCGATGGATGTCACCTACCTAGACTTCTGTAAGGACATGGGTACAGTCCCAAATCACATCCTTATCTCCAGATGGGAGAGACATGCATTTGATGATGGACTATTCAGTGGATAAGGAATTGGCAGGATGGATGTAACCTGAAAGTTGTGCTCTATGTCCAGATGGAAGCTGGTGACAAGTGATGTCTATCAGGGCTCTCTGCTGGGACCAGTGCTTTTCAATAGCACAGACAGTGGGATTGAGTGCATGCCCAGCAGGTCTGGAGGTGACACAAAGCTGAGCTGTGCAGCTGACACAACACAAGGATGGGATGCCATCCAAACAGATCCAGTCAAACTTGAGAATTGAGCCTATGAACTTCACGAAGTTCAACAAGTCCAAGTGCCAGATGCCACACCTGGTTCAGCAATCCCAGACATAAATACAGACTGGGAGATGAACTCACTCACTGAGCACAGCCTTGCAGAGAAGGACTTGGGGGTTCTCGTGCATGAGAAGCCAGACATGAGACACCGGTGTGTCCACATAGCTCAGAAGGCCAACTGCATCCTGGGATGCATCAAAAGTAGTATGGCCAGCTGGTCAAGGGAGGTGATTTTCCCCCTCTACTTTGCCCTCAGGAAGACCCACCTGGAGTACTGTCTGAGTTCTTCAACACAAGACATGGACCTGTTGGAGTGGGTCCAGAGAAAGGTCACAAAGAGGATCAGAGGGATGGAGCATATGTCCTGTGAAGACAGACCAAGAAAGATGAGGTTGTTCAGCCTGGAGAAGAGGCTGAGGTGAAGGAGACCTCATTACAGCCTTTCAGTACCTTTAGGGGGCTTATAAAAAAGTAGGGAGAGGGGCATTTTATATGGGCAGATAAGGGGTGAATAAACTGAAAATTTTAAACTGACATAGGACAGCTTTAGATTAGATGTTAGGAAGAAATTCTTTACTGTGAGGGCAAAGAGGCGCTGGCACAGGTTACCAGTGAGAAGATGTGAATGCCCCACCTCTGGCCATGTTCAAGTTCAGGTTGAATGAGGTCCTAAACAACCTCACTGAGTGAATGGTGTCCCTACACATGGCAAGGGGCTGGAACCAGAGGATCTTTAGGGTCCCTTCCAAACCTAAATATTCTATGGTTCTATGGATGGGAACCTGTGACAGAAGAAATTGCTCTACTGAGGACACCAATATCGTTGGAAGCTCATCTTGCACTATTTGCTTCACAGCATGTGAAGCTGAACATAAAACCAGACCATTTTTCAAAAGCCTCAAGAACTTCAAAGCAATTAAGCTCTTTTCAAAAAGCAATCGTCTTTGCTGTGTACAGACCACATACATATTGCTAGGATTCATTATGTTCAGGCATTAATTCCTGTCCCTTCTTTTTCCTACCAGAAATTATCTTCCTAAAGTCTTCAACTCCAACCATGGGGCTGTGATCCAGGGTGACTATGAAACCTAACTGGCCAATTTAATTGGTCTGTGAGGCCTCCAGTGTCAATGAAGCAGATGAATGACACTTTTCTGATCCTTCAATATATTCAATATATTCAGTACAAGGAATCTTGCTATGAAATACACAGTAATATAAAGGTGCTCCCAGTATATTGTCCATTGATTTCAGGCCAGGAAAGGACCAGGTTAAAAGAGTATAAGGCTCTTTGATACAAAACCTGACTGTGTCTGAATGCAGTCATAGTATCAGCATAATTATATAAATATATAATTAAGTAATTATACTGGTATATTTTCATATTCATCTAGCAATTTTTATTTCAGACCACACTGCCTAGTACAAGACTACTAGAACTATACAAAATACAGTTGCCTAATAATAGACTGTGAGTTACCCAGCGTATAGTTCAGGCTACAATAATAAGAGACTAGCTTAGTATTAAGTGACTACTCTCAAAAGCAGTTACTGTTGCTAGACATAGTGACTTCCTGCTGACCCAGGCACCACAAACACCACTAACAGCCACAAAAGGATGTAAAATTATTCCATAAGACTGCTCCATAATAGAGCATCCAGTCTCAGTGTCAGTAGCACCACACTGTATCTCTTCCAGCTCCACCTAGATCATTAAGGACTATCAAGCAAAGATTTTTCTCAACTAGCTTTGTTCTTATCCCTGCCAGGCTAACCAAGGAGAAAACTTCAATATGCTCCAAAATGGAAATATCACAAACAAAACATTTAAATATCTCCATACAATGCTAGGGTTTGTAGAGACGGTCTCTCACAGAGGGCCTTTGTTTAAGGAAACTGGGGAAACAGACATCAGAAGGTCCAAGATTCTTGTGATGTACTGGGACAATCTTCAGAATAAGCAGTGCAGCTTGCTAACCTATTCAGGCCAGAGTATTCAGGCTAGAGAAAGTCTGACTCATGCTGAAGCAAAAGTTGCAACATAAACAGTGAAGAGACACTTACTGACTTCAGTACACAGTGAAACATATTACACCTCTGAGCACTAATAAAACCACCGATTTCCTAATAACAGGAAGCCTAGTGCTTACAATGTCTTATCAGCTAAATACGATTCTGAGAGGAAACAGAAGTGCTAACTTCTGACACAATTTTTGGGTTAGGCTAAAGCTGCCAGTGTTGAACTTTTTCTCTAATCTGTTGGAGACCTCAGTGCCTCCTTCCTTGGGAACAATTATCCCTTCACAGGTTCCCCTGACCACAAATTACTCATCAGAGGACAAGATAACCTTCAAACTACCACATAACACAGAACTTAGATAAAGAGTTTATTTTAACTAGTTTCTAGGTTACCACAGCATACATGCCCTGTACTTTTCTGCCATGTTTTCATAAAACATAGAACACCAGGTTGAAAGTAACCCCAAATATCATATCATTTAGTCCAAAATTTTCTTGACAAAAGCACAGGCTAGACAAGATGGACCAGCAGCCCATCTAGATAACTCTTAAAAATCACCAGTGCTGGAGTATCCACACTGTCCTGGGGAAATTACTGCAATTGCTGATTTTTCTCATTGTGGAAAAGTCTTCCTCCCATGGCCAATTGGAATCTCACCAGTAGTACCTTGTACCCTTCTTCATCTTTTCCATGTGATTCACTGTAGAAAGGGAGTCTTCATCTTCTTTGTAGTCACATCTTAAATACTGGAACATGGTGTTAAGGTCTTCCCTAAACCTTCTTTCCTCAAGGATGAACAAACCAGGCCCTCTCAGCTGCTCCTCATATAACAGGTTCCTCTGTCCTTTGATCCTCTTTGTTATCCTCCTCTGGACCCCCTCCAGTCCATTCATAATTTTTTTTTTAGAATCAGAGAATCATTTAGGTTGGAAAAGACCTTTAAGATCATCAACTCAACTAGTAACCTAACACTGAGAAGTCCACCACCAACCATGTCCCTAAATGCCACATCCATATGTCTTTTAAATACCTCCAGGGATGCTGACTTCACTATTTCACCGGTTTGATGCAATGCTTGAGAACCCTTCTGTTGGCAAAATTTTTCTACATATCCAAGCTAAACCTCCACTGGAACAACTTGAGGCCATTTCCTCTCACCCTGTCCCTTGCTACTGTGAGAAGAGACCAACACCCACCTGGCTAAAACCTCCTTTCAGGCAGGGGTAGAGAGATAGCCTCCTTTTCTCCAGGCTAAACAATCCCAGTTCCCTCAGCCACTCTTGATCAGACTAGTGCTCTAGACCCTTCACCAGCTCCTTTGCCCTTCTCTGGACTCCAGCCCCTCAATATCCTTCCTGTAGTGAGGGGCTCAGAACAGGACACAGAACTCAAGATGTGGCCTCACGAGTGCCAAGTACAGGGGGACAGTCCCTGCCCTGGTCCTGTTGGCTACACTATCGCTGATACAGGCCAGGTGCCACTGGCCTTCTTGGCCACCTGGAGATTTGATGGCTCAGGTTTAGTCAGCAGTCAACCAGCACCACCAGACCCTTTTCAGCTGGGTCACTTTTCAGCCCCAGCCTGTGTCGCTGCCTGGGATTGTGGTGATCCAAGAGCAGGACCCACAACAAATGGCCTCAGCACTGCCCAAAACTCTCTGCAGAGTCTTCCTACTCTCTAGCTGATCAGCACTAATCTTATGTTCCATCACATTTGCTGCTGGCAAAACACACAAAGCCTTGAACATCTTCTGGGTTTGACATACTGACTCTATTTGTCATTTAGTGACACATCTCAACATGTAGTTCTTAATTACATTAAATGAATTCTTAACAAACTCAGGAAAAATCACAACCTTCCTTCTCCCCAAAGTGCAGGAGGGATTTTCCCTGTTTTGCCCAAGGGATTTCCCTGTTTTGCCCAAGGGATTGCCCAGGGAAAATAGAGGACTTTTCCCTGTTTTGCCCAAGTTGGTTGTTTGGTTTTTTTAATTAATCATCAGTTCTAAAACATTACATTTAGCTGACAAGCTCCATCAGGCTTTCTGCTAATCTCCCTGCAATGTCAGCTTGCTTTTTCTCCCTCTGTCACTTTTCTTGTCTGTAATATAAAACATGAACAAGGTCTAAGAGAGACTTGACAAGAGCTTTATTTACAGTGTAGGTAATGTTAGATTTGTATGCAGCCATCAGAGAAATCTACTCTGAATATTAATCTGATATTGCTAAAAATTTATTGATAAAAAACCAATATATTGGTACAGCAGCCTACATATTAAGATCAAAGATCCATGCAATGAACTTGTCAACATTTATAACTAAATTAACTGTCATAATAACTCCAAATACAATCCTGTTTCTGAGTTTCAGGATGCATTCAAGGCATCAGTCAACAAAATGCAGTGGCCTGGTGCAGCCTTATCTACCACTAGCTGGGCTGTAGCTCACAATATATAAAGCACAGCTTTTTTGACAGAGCCTCTTGCTTCCGTCAATATTTCTAGCCCTTCTTGAGTACTTCTTCAGGTACCTTGAAAAACATCTGGTCTGAGTCTAATGTGCATTGTCATGTAGGATAAAGGATAAGCAAGGAAAGAAGACCTCTTCTTACACGTTAGCATGGACTTTCCCATCTTACTGCTAGCTCAAAGCATAGAAAGCTGCTAATATTTACTGTCATACTGGTAAAGAACACATTTTCATTCTAATGTTGCACAGAGTTGAATAAGAAGATAAAGAGAGGATGGGGAATGCTTATCTGCTGTCCTATTCTGACCATGCTGGAAGTACAGTTTCATTTTAAATGAGGCTTGTGTTTTTACAGCTTAAATTTGAATACAGAATTCAGTTGTTGCCACCACAGAACACTGGCAGGCCCTTGAACACAGGAGTGCTACCCTTCAGAAGAATTCTAGGCCTGATTAAGTTGTCATTATAGAATACGTAGTCAATCCTATCCCATCACTAGAAAGTGATCATTTTGCTGTTTCCCCCAAATCTCCAAGGAGCCCTTGGGAGGTAGAGTCCAGATTCCCCTTCTTTCACAGGCTGAGAAATCAGTTCACTTCACCAACAGCAAGATGAACATGTCAATAAGGAGCACAGAATCTAAACCTTCCCTTACAGACTTTGCTACGCACCTCCCCCAGATTATGTGTCTTTGCACTAGGCAGCACCCTAGAAAAGCTGCAAAACCTTTCCTGGCTAAATTACTTATTGAAAACACTAGTTGAAAAGCAATTGGGCATCATAGACCTGGAAAGAATATGGGCAGTCTTGGCAATTCTGTGTACAAGCAGCCTTAATCCTCTGAAAGCCATTAAGCCATTACTTAGTACACTAGATCAGTGTGCCATCCAAATAATGCAGACTTTTTGTGGCACTTCACAGGGTCATGAGACCAGCTGAACAAACAGCAGCATGGTGATGTACATCTACTTTTGTCTATTTAGCATAGCCTCACCAGCCCTTTCCTTGCCAGTCACATAACAGTACACAAACTCATGCCTTCTGTCTGTTTAAAAGGACATTCTGAGACAGACCAAGGATTCAATTTTGGTCTTTCAGAATACGTCCTAATGTATTCAATAATATTTTATATCTTTATATATTCAGTAATACCATGCAGTGCCTACCTTCCTGTGTTCCAGAACCTAAGGTAATTGGATTGCAACAATACTGCAACTCTGTCTTGCATGTCTTCCCATTTCCAAATGGATTTGGCTTAGTATGACATGATGCAATTTTAAGAAAATATATGTTGACTGGCATTGATTAAATCACACACATTGAAGTATGCACTTACCTTCCTTGTGTCAGACATTTTCTTGATCTTTCCAACATACAGATGAAGTTGGGTCATCCTCTTTCCCTTTCAACATTTAACTGTGGAAGTAATACCAGTTTTCTTCTGGACTTCCCACAGTATTCAAATAATGTACCATGAAAACACAATCTTGCTTTTTCAGATTTCCCTGGGTAGCAATTTTGAAGTCTTGCAAAAGCTCTCCTTATCTTAGGATGGAAATATTTCACCAGTTTTATGCATTGTGACTGTACCATTTGTTCTAGTAAAAGTACCTACCGAATGTATTCCTTCTCGGCAAAACACTCCAAGCTCAGATGTCATTGAAGAAAGTAGGTGTAACTACTTGCCCACTTGGTAATTTTTCATGCCTCCCTTTGCATCTGAGTTTTCCTTTCTATGCTAGCTTGCTCCATTTTGCTCATATATCCACATAATTCACACTAATTTATAGCCTGAAAAATATTGCTTCATTGGAAGTTTTTGCTTAATATTTAAAGCACACCCATACCATTCTAAAAAATAAGGGTGAATGGTGATCAGGCAAGAAACATGAATCTGACACTAATGTTTTAGTAGATAATTATTTATTATTATCTCTTCCAAGAAAAACTGCTTTGAATTACTGTTTTTACAGTTCTACCAGTATGTAGACAGTTGTTTGCCTAGGCATCACTCTAAAATGCACACATACTATCTCATTTCCAGTGCTAAAAATAAATACTTTTATTAAAAGAATACAAAACATACACACAAAAAAGCCTCACAGTGCAAAAATCTATTATCATCACGTTTTCAGCAGCTAATTTTGATAGCAGCTATGAACTTCCTTTAACCACTGGTAAGAATTGTGTGCTAGTATGGTCAACAGTCCTACAAAATGCAATGCCATGTGGTATATCTCACCCAAATCTTCCTTCACATAAAGAGAAAGTGTCAAGTGGAAAATCTTTAAAAGAGAATTAAGGTACCCTGGACTCCGACTGCTTTTGGAAGAGGTATGTCCAGACATACAAATACTCCCAGATGAATTGTTCTTGAAAAAAGAACGTTCAACTATATCTTAAGAGAAGATGCCTTAGATTGCTTTTCTTTTTAACAATTTGCAGAGCTTGCTTACAGAGTCACCTGAATGCTAAGACTGGAAATATCAGTGGAGCTGCCAAACCCAGGTCTAAATGTACAGAAGGGAAAGGGCAACAATTCTAAACTACAGCAGACTCTGGAAGAAAAAGAACTTGTAGGTCTCCGGTCTTATGAATGAAAGCCTATGATCACCTGGAAACACGAGGCTCTGTCAAATCTGTTTTACAGAAATGCTTCATCACAAATTCATCTGATTTGAATCAAAAAGTAAAGGCTTGCCCACAAAAGAGGAAAGACGAGGACCTTTCCAGTCCCTGGTTCTGAGATCCTTGACAATAAATCAACAGAAAGTTTTTTGGGTGACCTTAAAGCAGTTGATAAGGGCCATCATATTACAGTGACCAATAGAAGAACAAGATTTAACACTGCATGAAGAAGAATCACAGGGGCAGGTCAAAAAAGCCTGCAGAACTGACATAAAATGTTGTCCTAGTTTCAGCCAAATGCAGGGTTAATTTTTCGCAGTACCTGTGAGGGGGTGGAACCTGGAGCTGTGTAGGCATGGCCAAGACACAAATGCTATTTGGTAATATCTTTTGTCATTGTCAGGTGCAGGGAAAAAGGACTCTCTCTTCTAAAAAGAATGATGTCTCTTTCTGGCCAGGAAATCAAACAGTGGTGGGCATAGGGTCTGTCCACCATTGTTTCATTGTCCTGGGTTTGGTGAGCATTTTGCACATCATCCACCCTCTCTTTGTACACTTTAATTATTAGTACTGTTGCTGCTGTTTCTGTTCAATTTCTCATCTCATTGCTTTTCCCAGTAAATTGTCCTTATCTCATCCCATGATCTTTACCTTTTGTGCCTCCAAATCCTCTTTCCAGCCACCTATGGGCAGAAGAGAAGGTGGGGGGAAATGAGTGAGCAGCATTTGGTCTCAGAGTCTCAGGGAGGGGAGGACTAAATTGAGGAATACCACTCCTAAACAGCTACAAATGTAAATTGAGGCAGTGCCAGACCTTGCCTTTTGAATATGGCTTGGTCTATCAATCTTTATCTTCCTTCTTTTCCTCTCCTCCTTTTTCCTCCAATGATAGACAAGAAACTATAGGGAAGCAGGCTACTGAAACACATCTGGCACCAAAGCAGGATTTTGGTGATAAGGGTTTGGAAGGAATTCTAGGACCAGCTCTCCCATGCACGCCATCTGCTCATTTCTGATCTTCATTTCTGGTCTGTCCTTCAATTCTTATCCCCATAGTGCACAGGATGGGCTGGTAAACTCAGGTCTGGATCACTAGCTGAAAGAATAAGGTCTGAAGCACTTCAGGAATTAGCATAGCATCTTTTGGCTGTGGGTACAGACCATCATGCTGAACATTTGGGAGCTCTAGAGGAGATTATGCTGCATGCACGGCCAGAGTCTCACAGGCAGCAAAAAGGTCTTGATGAGCTCCCAAAACTGATTTTAATTGCACTATTTCTCATCTATGTCCCAGCTCACGTGTTTTATTTCACACATCTCAAGGACAGAGTCTGAGATTTCACACTCAGTACAGAAGACATTAGCAGAAAATCTCATCATGTCCAGAACTTTTTAATGACATTGGGGCTTTTGAAAAGCTTAGTTAATGATTGATACCTCCAATTTCTAAGCTCAAGCATCCAGCTCTGATAGATCAGACCATCAAAATTTTTCAGTTTGATACTGATAAACCTCTGCACTCCCTTGACTTTCTGCTGTCTTTTGAGAAATGGATGTTTCTGAAAACATAAATACAAATCTATATTATTTTTCTCTGCCTGCCTTACCTGATAAGATCAGCTTTCCACCAAGGACAAAGGTACAGTTTTCACAACCTCTGCAGTCCCAGTGATTTTTTTTTTTTTAATTGAGGAAGTTATTCTTGGGGAAAACCAGGGCCTTCCAATTATGGCATCTAGAGCAAAACACAGTAAAAAGTCCAGAATACCCTCCTATGATTCTGACAATAGCTAAATCACAGAATATTTCAAGCTGGAAGGGATCTCTGGGGACCTTTAACAAAAGCCTTTTCTAAGCAAGGCTAGCTACAAAGTTAAATCAGGCTGTCTAGAGTCTTGCCCACTCATGTTTTGGAAATCTCCAAGCATAGGAATACCACAACCTCTCCTTTAAAAATTATTTTCTAAGTGACAGTGCAACAATCATAAAAGCTTACAGAGGGTGCTTGCTCACCCAAAATAACTGCAGGGCAAAGCCTTTTCCTCATCCAGATGTCCGGTATTCTTCAACTTCCACACCCCTAACATCCCTGACCAAAATACAGAATCATAGCAAGATCCTCAAAAATGCCTTTGAGATGTTTATATCTGCCCACTTTCTATCATGCTCATTGGCACTTGCACATCTTTGACTCCCTTTGGAAAAGCCCTGTGAAGTTCTGCTTTGAAATTACAACAGACTGGTTGACTCTTTATCTTGGTTTATTTCCAAAGGTCTTCACCCTTCTGTTGCAGGACTGTGTTGCCACTGTCGTGTCCCACCCTGGTTTCCCCCACTATAATTTAGTGACATTACCTGTTTTTATCCTAGACAGCTGTCTGTCATACTCAAGAAACTGCTGTCACCCAATGTCACCCCAGCTCTGCCTCTGTCCTTTTTTTCACTTTATGCATTGTAGATAAATTAAGGACTTCAAAGAGAAGATCTAGGAAAGAGTCTTTCTTTTCAGCTTTCCCTCCTGTTTCTGTCAGATCTGATTTGATGGTGACATGGACATTCTGCCATCCCTGAAGCATAATAAATAGCAGCACATGGTGCATCACGTGGCTCATAGATTCCGTTAAGTATTTAAATATTCAATATCTCAGAGGCAACACTTGTTTGGGAACTGACAAAATGGGTCAGCCCTGCAAGAGAACTACCCACAGGTTCTCTAGGATCCTGGCTTCTTTGCAGCCTTTTTCTTTCATCTTTGCATTAAATACTTCTAGTCCAATAACAGAAAGTCTACCTGACTTCAATTTTATGTTTAAATATTAGCAGAATGGTCAGATTTTCTTCCTATTTTAAGATTAGTGTACCCTGGAAGGATAAAGAAAATTTAATTATTTGACTTCATTCTGTTTAAATAAAAAGAAGAAATCCTTAGCAAATAACAGCATGACTTGGGATTGGTTTTTGGGGTATTTTTCTGTTATAGCATAGACCTATTAGACATGAGCTCAAAAACCAAGTATCATACCAGACACTGAAGAACTAACCCTAAAAAACCCAGACAACTCTTACATATGTCTCTGTCTGAAATTTGCTGAAGGTTTACTTCATGTTCTGTATCTGTCAGTTTCCAAAAGCTCTCATCGTTTCATGGTCGACAAAAGAGTGATTCTGTGCATCACCAAAGTCTCATTCCCTGGAACTTCACTGAGTAGAAATACTACATTTTCTTCTGTGGTTTCCAAGGAAGAATGCCTGAACAAGAAGTCGATCCCAGATTGCTTCATAGTGATCATGAAGAGGGAAACTCTTACAATTCACTTCAGGTCTTTCATCATATTGATGCTATTTCTTCCACTGCTTAGGTGGGAGTCTAAGAAAGGACTAAGCTTTAAAAGTTCTAGGGAGGCAGTAGCAGGCAGATTTCCTACCTTCCACCCTTCATGTGTGTCTACTTTCTGCTGCAAAGCAGACCCAGCTACTGTAGAAGTAAGCAAACCATTTCCCACACAGATACAGTCAAATTTAATTTAAGGATTTGAGCTCTGTATGAGGAGCCATCCAGAAACCTTGCAATGGATGTGGGAAGAGTCGATCAGGACAACCAAACCCCCATCCTTATGGCATTCAGTCTTCTGCAAAGAGTGCTTTGCAGCCAGGTATAAGCCATGCAAAGGTTCATCTCAGGTCTTGCAGTACAGAAGGTCTGCTGACAAGGGATGTGGCCAAAACAACACTGGCTTCTTGAATTAGGTCACCAGCAACCAGGGTTCACAGTGGAGAAACTCCTGCCTAAGTAAAAGAGCTTTTTATCTCAAGTCATTCATATCTACATATTTTCCTTCCGTTACTCTCATTTCTCCTTTATTTTGCACTTTCCAAGGGGATGACAAAAGGCTATGCAGACTTTGCTACGTAAATAATGACAGAACAGCCTTCAGCACAGGTGAATGGAGAAGGGGGTGTCATGCTGCTTTTGGTGTGGAATAATGCTGAAGTCAGTGATTGATTCATCAATCCCAAGGTTAAACATCCTGATAGTGAGGTGAAGATGTGGCAGAGCAGGTAAAGGACTTGATAAAGGAACAAGCAGGTGATACTACTGATGATTTACCTAAAGATGCTGAGCTGACACAGCTGGCCTGGAGACATCTGACTGACAGTCAGTCATCCCAGTCCCACTTTCTAATGGCAGAGTTTTTTAACATACCCCTTCTAGAAGTGTGTATGGAAGATTTTGCTAACTTTAATATAGTTGCTTCAATATAATTGCTTTAATATAATTGCATCAATATTGTTTCAAAAATAGTATAGCACTATACTATACTAGCAGTTATAGCTACCTATGCTGTGTAGTAACTCTGATTAAGATGACTTAGTTTAATCAGTATTATAATAAAACACTTATATTTATATATCTGGTTTGCCATCCTTAAACATGCAAGACAAAGTTGTGTGAAGATTCAATTACACCTACAGAATCCTTTAGACATAAACTATTGACAAAGTCTGGGGCTAAGAGTGGATCCAGCCACACACAAACTCCTCCCTGAGAAGGAGTTTAAAAAACAAAGCAGTCCCTTCTGCACTTTGTGACTCAGTGGGAGGGCTTCTCTAACTTCTCTAAAGTTTTTGTCTGAAACTCCCATTCTGCCCAGAACAACAAGCAGGGAGAAAACACAAAGGTTAAAGCAAAGGTGAGACTGTCTGAGGTCTAAGTTTCAGCATCCAGTCTTCCAGTTGGGCCTGTGTCAATGTCTCATACACTTATACACCAAGTAAGCTGAGTGGATCACTAGAGCCTGTACAAGGCTTAAGGTGTCAGTCAGCACAATGGCCTTGCCCATTCTTGCACCACTTAGTCTTCTAAGCACTTGGGATTTACATCCTAGCTTTGAAATCCTAGATAGATGCAGAGCCAGAACGGAGAAAAAGCTGAATTTTTGTCAATAGCAGATGGGAGGTTTGATCCAGAGAAAAAAAAGCTTTTCAGAAAATGCCTGTCTTTGGAATGTGCTGATTGAAAAGATGGTAAGAGCCGAGCATTGCACTAGAGTTTTGCAGAAAGATCATAGGTGCTCCCTCAGCTGCCAAACAAGTGGATCCATAACAGCTCTGTTCTCAATCAGCACACCTCCTTTCAAAATCAGAAATAAGATTCCTTGTATTCTCCAAAAGGGTAGAAAATGGTGGGAAGCTATTACTCATTTCAGCCCTCATCATTGGCAGAGGTCATCTGGACTCTAGACTGCAGCTAGACTGGACAAGGGGATGAGCAGAGCCATGCCTATTCCACTGTGAGCATAAATGAATGCAGGTACACTTCTACCCCCATAAAAACTGTTCAAAACAGGATAAAGTGACCCAGGTATGACACATACTCTATTTGACTTTACAGTCTTATGGCTCATTGCAAAAACCAAGAGGTGAGCCAGTGCTGTCACTGGAGGTTGCAACCAGCACTTTCTGCAAGTTTTCCCAGCACAGGAGACTGACTGGGAGACAGGAGCACAGGGACTTGGAAAGTAAATTGCTACTCTCTATATATAAAGAAACAGACACACATGAGTGGAAGGCAGGCTAATAGTTTTGTAGAAACTCATTTGTTCATTAGTGCAGACAAGAGACTTCAACACTGTTTTAACATGCAAGTGGCTGCCAGTCCTCTCTCTAGCTTATCATCTGGGCAACATCTGTGACACTTTATCTGCCTCCGTGTAACAGAGGTCACATCACCCTCTCAAATGAGGCATTTCTCTTCCCCAGCACCTCCTACACTCAAGCACAACATTGTCCTCAAGTGGCCGTCTTTCTAATGGGTTATGTTGATCTTCACCAGCAAACAAGTATGTATTAGTCAGATCTTCTCTTTCACACCAACAGACAGGCTCAGCCCAGGTCTTTGGCAGATTTGGGAGCAAAACCTATTTTGTAGCAGTGGAAAAAAATTATCCTCCAGAGCTGTATTCTGTGCCTCTGAAAGTGATCAGGAAGAGAGGAGCATAGCATTAGGCACAATGACAAATCCAGTCCTGTCTTGGGAGCTTATTTTGCCAGTCAGTTGTCTCTTAGGTTTTGTGACCAACCACAAATAAATAAATGTTTACAAATATTTATTTATTTGCAAATAAATAAATAAATAAATAAATAAATAAAATACAACCACAAATAACTCTGCAAGTTTTATGACAGGTAAAAACTATTATTTATTTCCCAGATCATGCACGCTGGGAACCTGAGTTTTGGATGAAACCCAGTTTCCCTTTTAAGTTTGGAAAAAATAAATTATAGTCTGGTATACTCCTTAAATTTCTCTGTGACAAGAAGGCTGTGATTCAGTAAACCTAATGACCAGACTTGGAGATTTGAGCAAGATCAGTTAATTCCCTGGTTAGGCTGTGAGCCCTTGAAGTGCTTTTCTCATTATCCTCCTACTTTGATTTCAGTCTCTCCCACTATGGAAAAACCTGACTTAATTGAAACTAGTAGATTTCCCCTTTTTCTACTTTAAATGAGAAAGAAAGCAGTAAGACTAGTAAAGAAAACTTTGCAATCTAATAATAAGATTTCTGTCTATCCAGATGTTCAAAGAACACCCCTGCAGCAAGGGTCCTAGTTACAAAAATACAGCAAATCCCTGCAAAAATAATAATATTTCAATCAGTTTCTTAGCACGATATTCATAACCAGATGGTTTATTCATCTACAGGCTTTTTTTCTACATCTTTAAGTGATTACTTACTACAAAAGCATTACTTTCCAGGGGAATCCTGAGAAGCAGTCAAAACCCAGTTTATATTCAGTTAAAAATATCTGGAATAGTAGGAGTATTATCTTTCTCTGAAAGATTTCTCTTGGCAGGGCTGGATAGGACATTTTTATCTCCTCAGAAAAAAAATATTAACTATATTACCTTCTGCATCTTTTGGTTTGGTGTTTTGATTTGTTTGGTTAGGTTTGGATCTTCCCTTACTTTTAGCTTGCTTTCTTGGAAGCTTATTAATATGACACCACCCTGTGGTATAAACTATGCCACACCATTCTTCTTTCTGCTCTCCCACTGACAGAGCAATATAAACAATTTCAGCCCTGTTTTCCAGTTGTGCACAGATAAAATGGAGCAGGCCATGAGCACTAGCTTTCTAACAGTATCCCAGCTACTTTTCATACCCTCTTTGTTACCATTCCTCATTTCCTTTGTTCTTTCCTATGCTGCCCATCTGTATGGTCAGCCTTGGTGGCTAAAGAAATGCAGACTGATCTTCTGATCAATGCCTCTTGGGACAGTAAAGGTCATCATCTCTGTCCTTGTGGGTGCTCATTTCAGTTCATCAAACTTTCCTTATCTTCTGCTTTTTACAT
This sequence comes from Leptocoma aspasia, assembly GCA_013399835.1. Lineage (NCBI taxonomy): Eukaryota > Metazoa > Chordata > Aves > Passeriformes > Nectariniidae > Leptocoma > Leptocoma aspasia. The sequence continues at coordinate 208,722 of VXAX01001515.1, read as the reverse complement.
AAAAAGTATCTTCTAAACTTACCATGACACCACTGAGCAGTATTACTATGATACACAGAGGCCTCCTTCTGAACAGTTTTACTTCCACCAGCAAGTACTTCCTATGAACATCAAGGATTTATGTTAGCTATTACCTTCCCATCTAGGAGTAAGACAATGTGAAATCCACCCAGCAATGGAGCTGGGAAACATTTCCACTCGTAATCAGCTAGCCATGTACCTGGTGATGGCTTCACTCACTACCACAGAAACGCCTGTGGCAGGAGCCAAGCTGGATCCTTGATTTCACATGATGATGACTTACCAAACTTCACTGATTAATCCTGGAAATGGACCTGTATACTGGACACTCAAAAGTCTTGGGGGTGACATGCCAAATGAGACCACAGAAAAATAGCTGTCTACCAGAGAAAAAAACAAAACACCACCTCCACCCGTCCCCTAAAGCCCTAGAACTCTTCTTAAACATGCACTACCAGATGCATTGTATGGCAGAACTCAGGCTAGCTCTACAATCAGAGTGAGAATTCCCACTCATAGGGCTCTTAATGAGATATTTGGAAGTCATTCCTCATTTTAACAGTGATCTCATCATAGATTCGTGCTCCTTTTTGCACCATAACCCATCTCATCAGAAACAAAGGGGCCAGGGGAGGAAATTTAGTGTAACTTGAAAAGACCAGGTGAAAATGCATCATCCAAACTGCACAGTGAGAAAAATAAATGCATCTGAAGGGAAAAAAAATCGATGACAAACAAATAACTGGAAAAAAAAAGAAATTTGGCAGTTCCCAAAGAACAAGTTAATTATTACTAATGAAGTAATTAACATTTTTTAAAACCTCTGAAAAAAATGAAATTGGCTATGCAAGTTCTAATTAATACTGTAGTAATTTATCACAATGTAAAATGAGAAATCTTTGCTCCTCATTAAAGCAATAACTCAGTAGAATTTTATCAGGAAAAAACAACCATGGGAAATACGGCTGGAAAAATCCCAAAGAAACCAAACACTCCATTCTCCTACCATAACTAGAAAGCTGTTTCTGCATCATTTTATCTGATGGATTTTTTAAAAACTGTTATTTCTTCAGAGGGAGAAATTCTACCCTGGCCCACCCCCAAGAAGGAATACAGATTTTTCTCTACCAGGTATCTGAATTCTGCCCACTTTTCCCCTCCCCCTCCCTGCATCAGCATAAACTTTGCCATCACGTCCATGGAGAACAGTTATCTCTTCTTTCAGTAGTAAATATGGAGCTGTTTCAAGCCTGTCTGTGTAGAGTCATGGGTAGTTTAATCATGGATAGTTCCCTGCTTAAGCATGGAAGTTGAAGATTTCAAGAGGTCTCTTTCAGTTCCTGACATTCTGTGCTCCTGTGATAAAAGAATAGGAAAGATCCAAACCAGCAAGCACTATCTGTCAGGTAAGGGTTTTGTCCAAGACAGACCAGCCTGCTTTTCTGGGATGGAAAGTAGCTACTTGAAGCCTTCATTAGTTCACATTCTTTGGCAGTCATGACAAATTTTGTCAGACAGATCTGTCCCTATGTACTATAGACAGCTCATTCAGGGATCTGCCTCAATACAAGATATTGTGATGGTATGGAGCAAAAACTGAGCTCTAAAATGCAACCATCATCTCCAGGTTCACTTGGTCCAGCAAGGTACTCTGCTGTCACTGCTGTGACACTTCACCTCACAAAATGAACATAGTACATGGCCAAGATGACAGCTGTGCTCACAGCTGAAAAGGCAAGAGCAACTGAAGGACAAAGAAAGATTCATAAAGCCTTTTCCTGAGTGCTAAGGAAATTCTGGGCTGTTGGTTGAATCACAAATAACAGTTTGCTGTTTGCTGTGTGCCTGCAATAACAACAAAAGCTTCCAAGGCCTCCATTCTTTTAGCTGTTTTCCCAGTTTCAGGTGGGAAAACTTTAGGACTTAGATCAGTTACTGTGAAAAAGTAAAAAGCACAACAACAATGATATTTCCTGTAGTATATTTTTCTCTCACCACAGAGCAAGCTGAGTGTCTAAAGATCAAAAAGGGATTTTAATTTTTTGCATGTGCAAAATTTTCTTCAGGATAACACATGAAAATCTGTAGATGAGAAAAACTGGTATACAAGGAAGCTATTAAAAGCTGGATACTTATCACAGAATCACAGAATGTCTAGGTTGGAAGAGACCATCAAGATCATCAAGTCCAACCCGTGCCCTAACACGTCAACAAGATCATGGCAATGCGTGCCACATCCAGTCTCTTTTTAAACACATCCAGGGATGGTGATTCCACCACCTCCCTGGACAGACTATTCCAGAACTTAATCACTCTTTATGTGAAAAACTTCTTCCTAATATCCAGCCTGTATTTCCCTGGATGCAGCCTGAGATTGTGTCCTCTGGTTCTGTCAGTTGCTGCCTGGAGAAAG
>VXAX01001515.1:177188-205483 GCA_013399835.1 Leptocoma aspasia | reverse complement strand
TTTACAGAAGTTGCCATTTTGAGTTCAAACTGAGCTTTAGCCTCCCTAATTTTTTTCCTACATACTCTAGCAGCCCCCTTAAATACCTCCTGAGAGACCTGACCCTCCTTCCAAAGATCATACATCCTCTTTTTACTCCAAAACCTCCTTGCCCATCCAGGCTGGATGTTTGCCTTGTCAATTCATCTTTCAGCACACTGTGACAGTCTGTTCCTGTGCCCTCAAGATCTCTGCTTTGAAGCATGCTCACCTTTCCTGGACTCGTTTGTTTTTAAGGGCTGCTTTCCAAGGAACTCTCCGAATAAGTCTCCTAAATAGGCCAAAGTCTGCCCTTCGGAAGTCCATTGTAAGAGCCTTATTGGTGTTCCTCCTGATTCCACCAAATATTGGGAACTCCATAATTTCATGATCACTCTGCCCCAAATGGCCTCCAACCACCACATCTCCCACCAACCACCAGCCCATCTTTATTAGCAAACAACAGATCTAACATAGCCCCTTCCCTGGTGGGCTTACCCACCAGCTGTGAAAAAAAGTTGTCCTTCATACACTCTAAAAATTTCCTGGACTGTCTCTTTTCTGCTGTATTAAATTCCCAGCAGACGTCTGGCAGATTGAAGTCACCTACAAGAACAAGGGCAGACGATCCTCAAATCTCTTATGCTCTTCATGGTCCCACTCACTCCTGCTGAACATCAAATCTAAAGGGTGTTTTCTTTCCCTTGCACTCTGGTAATTGAACTATAAACTGACTCTTTTTATCCAGTCAAGGCATTCTATCAAATGTGGTTAGCACCATGTTAAGAAAAAGAAATTCACCATTCTCCTACGAAACTACTCAGACAAGGGCAATAGGTAAAAGAATGATGCCAGTAATTTCATCTGCTAGAACTCATATCCACAGGCAAAATATTAAGGAAAAAGCTGGAACTTCTCTGCTTCAAAAGAATCAGGAACCACATGTGTATTTTTCCCCATAAAAATTAATTTTTCACAGGACATTGTGGCTTGAAGAACAATGTGTCACTAATGGGATTTTCTTTGGAGGAGAATACTAACCTGAAAGGCACAGCCAACACAGTTTACCTGACACCCTCCAACAGTTTGACAAAGACAATCGTGGACTGTAGACTGTGGCTGTTTTATAGACAAAAACCATCAATGCTTACACCACAGAAGCACGCTTGAACTAAGTTTTGCTGTGCAACTTCTTGAACTAAGTTTTGCTGTGCAACTTCTTCATGGAACACGAGGAAATGGCAAATTTTATTCCATGGAATCAACTGGCAAGTTTAACTCCTTGAAATCAATTTACACTGCAAGATTTGTGTTTTCACTAGCAGGTTGACTACCATCCTGGTAAACCCTTCTAATATACCTTGGCTACAGGTATAAGGCAAAAGTGTTGCAAGGCAAAATTACTTTAGCTAGAGGAAGGCAATAGAAGCAAGCCAGTTCTATAACCTGCACAAAATACAAGGAAAAGAAAAAATAAAACAAAGAAACAACCAACCACCCCCAAAACACAAACAACAATAAAACAAAAATGAAAAATGAAACACAGCAACAAAAGCACTTGTGCACTTGTAGACAGAATTTTCAGTTTAATGTCAGAAGAATTCTTACTGCCATCTCAGGCAAAAAAAAAGAGCCAAGACTCGACATATTCCAAGGCCAATCTTTACTGACAATTTTACAGATATCTTGTGCTAAAATTGTTATACTGAGTTTGATAATAGAGGAAGTCTGAATTCCCAGCCCATGAAAGTGTTTAATGCCTTAAATCATGAACTGGAAAGTATCTTGGAAGTTCTTAGATCTGATGGCCACCAACATGATATTTGTACATAGTCATGCGTCTGATTTTACCAAATGACAGATGAGTTATGAGTTATAGAAAAAATTATGCTGGAAAAGTTGTTTTACACCATCCCATTTTTCTAAGAGCTGAGGTTCAGATATTTCTAAGCATCTACCTTTAGATTTGTTAATTTATATTTGTTTCAAACAGATGTCTCTCACAAAAACAGTAAAGAGAAAAGGTGCAACTGCCCAGTTTCTGCTCTTCTACAAAGACTTTCCCACTTCAGCCTCAACCATTTGATTTACCCATCTGTTGTCAGCATTAGAGCACTTTTCTCCTTTTTTAAATTAATGCTATTTTTTCAGATTAGTTTAAAAACTAAGTAAAGACAACAATAATAATAACAATAGGAATAATACTTTGAAATTACCAAGAGGAAGCTGTCCCTTTCATCTGCAAGCAAAAAGATAGAGCAAGCTAATCTGTTTTCTTTGTTGCTTTTCTTTAAGAACCTTCTTTCTAATCAAATATGTGGGGCAGTGACCTAGGTTCGTATCTCAAGCCACACACTCATCAACTTGTATAAAATCAAGTCATCACACCTGAGTAAACTGGGGAAAGAACAAACAAGCGAGCCATAATCTATTTATTCCAAATACATTGTTATTTTGCTTCAAATTTAGCAGTACTATTCTATCTTCTTTAATACCCGGGTTGCTGTTGTTTATTCTTCACATTGCCAGCAGATCATAGGCAGATGACTGGCAAGTGATGAAATTTTTAGGACTCATCCTGCTTCTTCCTTCTTTCATCAGAAAAATATTTATTTAGGTGAGAGAGCATTTTCTATGGCTCCTTAACTGATCTCGTGAATATTAAGAGAGAGCTTCGGAGAAATAGAAAGGTTTATGGCAAGTAGACAAATAAATTCCATTAATTTATGAAGGCTAAGGAAGTGTTGTATAGCAAGAAAACTGTACAGAGGCTGTGTTCTTGATTGATCAGATTCAATTACTGCTCAGGATCAGAGCTAGTGCTTTCAAGAGTCCCATTTCCTACAAGTGCTTTTCAAGAGTCTTTGTGAGTCTGCTTCAAGCACAGCAGTGTACCCTATGTCTTTCATAAGTCCTCTTAGAGTACCAGGAGACAATGTAGATTTTGCCACTGAGGATGAGATTTCCACTTTTGATTATGCAACCATCTTCAATAACAACTTTTTGAACACTTGAAATGTGCCCTGGGAATCACGCACCTCAGAAGAATTCTTTTAGGCATGGGGTCATAACAGATCTCACTGCATTTCCCCATTCCAATTTATATTCCAGCAAATCAGCTGAAAGATGAAGTGAAGGGATGAGAAGCAAGATACAAAACCCTCAGGCAGTAATAGATCTTCAGGCAACATCCAGCAGGCTGGTGGAACACCTGCATGTAGTGCTGCGGACACTAGGAAGTTCCAAAGGTTCAAAGATAGGCTGGGCAAGCTCACGGCTGTTAATTCCACTGAGGATCATTAAATACAGAAAACCTACCTATATTCAGAAAGCCACTGGACTACTAGTAGAGAATGAGAGGGATGGGAAAATAGTAGGGGAAATTATTATTTCGCCTTGTACTTCTGTTTTCATAAAAAGCATTCCTTTGGCCAGTACTGGGAACAGGATGCTGAAATATAACAGACCATTGGTTTGATACAGTGTAGACCTGCCCTCCTACACACTTTTCTGAAGTATTGGATCTCAGAACAGTAAAAAGGCCCTACAGCGAGCAGATGATGTGAGACTCTGGTGAAACAAACAGTGTGAGCTGCCCACACCACACATAGGATCATAAAGGTCTGTGTTTCTCCCCTCAGCCTTTTCAGAACTTTAAAAAACCTACACATTAACCTCAGTGGTACAGGACGTAGGCAGAAATCTGCCTACCTCTTTGCAGAAAAGGACAGCCAAAGCTAGCATCTAAATGACAGTAGGCAACAGCTTTTTGGTAAGATTTTCTAAATATTATGTATCCTAATTACACAAATGGACAGCCAATGAATTGCAAATTCCCCAGTAAAGCCTGCCTAGCACAAGATCTTTTAATTCTATCTTTGAAGTGAGTGATTTACAGGAAATGAGCCAGAAATCTCAGTGCTGACTGCAATCAAGACCCTTATCTTTACAATAAGCATGATTTATCGCAATTTTATGCTAATAGCTCTCACCCATCATTATCACAAGAGAGAATATATGTCAAAATTCTTTATTCACCCTAAATCACACATCAGCCAAGCTTCCCATTCAAAGTATCTGATTGGGACCTACAGAAGTAGAAGGCACAGTATGCTGCACACACACAATGACTTTCATAGCCTTTTAAGCTCTCCTCTTACTTTGGACAGCTTATAAAATGGCAGAACATTGTTTTGAATGATAAATTTAGTTCAATACAAACTGTAGATTTGGGGGTGGACATCCAGTTTTAGAAAACCAATGAATATCAAATTTTTGTCCTTCTTCAAACATGGTATCTAATTAACTTTTTACATAAACACTCCCTTGCACCCAAATAAAGAACCCTTATGACAGAGATAACATGCATGGATTTGAAAGCCACAGCTACTGCAGGCTGAACAGCATTGTGGGGTAGATCCCCACTACAGTTGCTGCCTTGCCAACACATCCACTATGGGAGGCAACAATGGGCTAGACTGTCCTTAGATTTGATCTAACAGAGTCCTGCTTTCTAATATGCCTTTGAACTATGGTGAAACAGATTGCACATAGTTCTTCTGGTGTGCCCACTGTTCAAAAGGAAAGATTAAACTTACAGCATGAGGGAGTAAAGTAGGAATAAAGTTTTGAGAGAATTTCAGGGATCGTAGGTGCAAAGCAGCTCGTAGGAACTAACAGGAGCCAGGGCACAGAAACAGAATTTTCTGTATTAAGATTTGTCTGTCCAGTGCTTATTCTAAATGGATTTGAAGTGAAGAATTTCAGCCTACATGATTGGAACTGTGTTGTTTTCAATGAGCCAGCCCAATCCTGCTGCTTACTGAGCAGCACTGAATGCCACAAGGTGGTATCTTTCTTGCTCAGCACTTTTTCACTTCCTATCAGGATCCCCTCTGTGTTCATCCTGCATCTATTTATAACAAATGCTTTCCTATAGGCCTGCTATGCCAAATACCAAAAATTGCTCCCACTCACTGCAAGGCAGAAATTCTATTCCTGTGTAATTTATTCTGTCTTTACATTTCTAACCTAGAGTACAGTGCAGATTCAAACCATTTGCAACCTTTCATCATTTTCAGATACATGTATACTGCAGCACTCTTCTCGCACATAGATTAGTTAGCTGGCATCACCAGTAAGTAAGTGCATGTAAGGGGGATACAGAAGCTGCTGCTTTTGAGAGATATATGTAAAAGCTGAGTTCTTACATTTTGTGAATTGGCCTGCATCTCTGTGAAGTCATATCAATGGAGAATATGCCCTGGTGATTAGAGACCTGCAATCTATTTTGGTATATGTCAGAAGAAGTGCAGGACCGGGTAACCTACATGCACAGTGAAAGTCAAAATTGTAGCTCATCCTCAGAAAAATCCCTGCTTTCAGGCATGTGTCCTTGTTGCATAAAACTTTGGACTGGTTCAGGCTGTAATAATCAGTGTTTGATCAAGTATATGTCCTTCCCGGGATAGCCTTCCTGATCATTTGTTATCAGTAAAAATAGTGATACCTTTTTTAATATCCTCTACTTTATTATTTTTAATTCTTTCCAACTAGATTGCCGATGCTGCCTGCTGACACATGTGTTTTCTTCTTCAGTAGTCCAAGTTTCCACATGAGAGTTGGGCCTTCTCTCAAATTCATAGCTGGGAACTATGTCCTATGCTCACCTGCGTGTCTACACTAAAACCATAACAAAAGGAACGCATGCCCAAGATGAGTTTCTCTATGGGAGCTTCTCTATATGGCATTTTCCTCACTGAGGACACCCGGTTGACCCCAAACTCCATGATGTGGATCACCTGTGACTGCTTAGCCACACTCCTGGGATCAGTTTGGTCAGTGCTGTACAGGTAAGACCTCTCACATGGTATACACATGAGGATAAAGGTAAAAGTCACCACATGCATGTACGTCCTTTTGGTAATCTTGTAACAACAACAGGCTGCCAAGAGAAGTTGTGGGTGTTCCACCATCAGAAGTGTTCAAAGTCAGGTTGGAAGGGGTTTGAAGCAACCTGATCTAGTAGAGGGCAGAGACATTGAAAATAGATGATCTTTGAAGTTGCCTTCAAATCNCCGATCAGATTGAAGCTATCTTCCTCAGGACATCAAGGCACAGTGAAAGAGCAAGCATCACAAGACAGGGTAGGAAAACAGATATTAGAATGAGTGTACCCATCCCAAGGTTATCCCAGGTACCTACCCCCAAGGTACAACCCCCACTCACTGAGTACAATGTATGACTAAAGTCACTCAAGCTCCACCTAAACATAAAGAAGTAGTATAAAAATTAGTTAAAAATACAGAAATGTTGAGGGGAAGACTGCATCATAATTTCTGGGGTCTGTCAATACACTGGACCTGACTTCTCCCTCCACAGGACCACCTATTGGGTAAGAACAGTACCCTGTGCCTGCTGAATTATTATCTCGAGGGGGGATTAGAGCTTGTTAGTGTATTGTTCTGAATTAGCACATTACTTTTACTGTACTTTCACAGTCACGTATCACCTGTTACAATTTTATTAATAAAGAGAGTTACCCTAGTCAGGATGGCAAATTCACTCAGTTCACATCTCAGTGACTGGGCTTTATCTTTGAGCTTTAATTCAGTCTTCTGTGAAAAACAGTAAATACGTTTCCACCCTTTGGAAAATACCTTACTGTCTGGCAGTTCTAAAGAAGCAAGATCCATTGTTAATACCAAGAAGATGTTCCAGTGCATCCCAGAAGGGATTAGGATGGTACCACCTCTATGGCTGACAGCAGTATAAGAAATCTATCTGCTTTCTAAATAAATGATTCATTTTGCTGCTACTTATCAAATAAGCAGAAAAACAGTGGCTACTCAGCCCTAGGAGGACAGACAGCCTTCAGACATTGTAATTACAGGGTATCTTAAGCTCCCCCAAAATGCAAATGAAAATATAAGTGTTTCTGTGAGCTAATGAGCCCCTAAGCCTCAATTCGAACCAGCAGCTGCTTATCACAATTTAAAATCTGCTGTGCAAAAGAACCCAGAATCACAGCTGCATATGGAGCAATACTGGAGACAGAGAACGGATGCAAAGAAAGATGGGACATGACCTAGAAGCATGGCTGGAAAAACGTGTGACTTCACACTCTTCAAATGGGCCAAACACCAAAAGTTTAAAATGAGGGATGAACAAAGTTTTCTGTTGCCAAGAATAAATGCCAGTGGCTGCATGAAACAAGGCCTAAGGACTGTCTTATAAAGAGAGTTAGCAACTGATGACTGTAGCCTGGATCTCCTTAGAAGTCCTAATATGTCACAACTCTCACTGATGTTCTGGCCAGCTGTCGATAGTTCTGCACACATTTTCAGGTTTCTGTCATGCAGAGATCGCAGTCTAGGCCAAGACAAGAAGAAGTATAAAGGCTTGACAAGTTATAGTTTCCTCACAATGTACAGAAAACAACAGAGCCCCAACCTAGTAAAGAAGCAACACGTAAGTTTAATTTTAGGTCATGCTTTTTACTTTACTGACCATTATTTATAGCTTCTCAAGATTAAAGACACAAATCATTAGTAGGGATCAGAGCAATCCCATTGGTCTACATCTTCTTATGCTAAAAATCCCAATTTTTCAGCTGTAGACAAAGTGATGTTTTAACATTGGGTGAAGCCTTATACTGTTAAGGCAAGAGCCACTGCAACTGTCTAAAAGCTGATTTTTCTCACCCCTTTTAAGTTTGTGGCAAGGTGAACAGATAGATTTACAGAGAGATTGAGAGATGGGGAGAAATGAGGAATTTGTTTTTAAGCACTGTTTTTTATGCACTTTTTTAAAAACTCAGCTTTTGCTTAGATACTAAAACAAAGTCCCAGTTTCAAACATAATGAAAAAGAGAGAAAACCAGAATAGAGAAACATTTGAATGCTCTTGAGGCAAACTTTTTTGTTGTCATGCCTCAATTGCAAATGGGACAATCTGATTAATCTTTGAGTCATTTCCATTCTGTTTCTTCCTTTCGCAAACACCACCAAAGAATTCCCAGTTATAAAATTTAAAAAGAACAGACCAGGTTATCTTGTTTTGGGAATTCAGTACACTGTTTTCCAGTGCAGAAAGAACTCTTCCCACCACCATGCAGGCAAAGTACACGCAAGGGGCCACTACACTGGCCACAATCACTGGGAAATCACACCTCCTCCTAACTGCTGGCATGAAAAAATGATTAAGTGTCAGTGCTGCTAGAGGAAATCTCAAACATGGTCCTAAATTAGCACACCTGAAGACAACCATGGGTTTAGATTTTTTTCCTTACAGAATGGAAGACAATTAAGAAGCAGTGTCTGCCTCTTCAGGCTGGAAACTTGAAGTGTTGTTTGACTGGTAGCTATTCAAAAATCATGTGTCACTTGTAAGTTTATGCCAGTTACTCCTGTTCAAGAGAAGTGCAACTGTCATGGATAGTCAGAAAGAAGGACAACAGATCTTATTCACAGCAGCTTCAGGCAATTACTCAAGGGACCTACTCCCAGCACATGCCACTGTACTGGTTTTTTCAGCTCCTGTAAATCCTACTTCTCTTCTCGTGAACATGGCAATCTCAGCTATTTTCCCCCATATCCTCATCTCTCATCTTCACTATACTGGCCCTGTTTTAAGACCAGCCTCTTGTTGATTCTGACAAGGGAACCACAGCATATAGAAATGACTCCTGCTAGTTATGTCTTCATTTCAATCAGAATACAAAGCAACATCCCTGAAATACATACCACCATACAAACTGCCTCTTGCATACTGAATTCAGTATGCATACAGATGCTTCCTGCTCTGATATGAACAGAGTACTCCTTTGAGAGGACTCCCATACTCATAGAAGTTTTAGTTTGCTCCAAAAAAGACCAATATCAGTCAAACCACAAAGCAGATTGGAGAGTACCTGGAGAGACATAATAAGCACACTGCTAATAAGCTATAACCCATTCTTTGCATTTATAAAGAATCCAATACTTTAGAAGGAATAACACCAATAACAACTTGGTTTATTGGTTAGAATGTAACACCAGTCACAAAACTCACAGATGCTTTGCCAGCATTCCTATCTAAAATCTAGAAGATTAGAGGCATGTCTCAGTTCAAGGATGCCAACAGCTCTGAGGCAGGTAATAACACAAGACGTGTCAGACACCATATTCTGTCGTCATGATAAGTCCTCACACCACTCTAAACCTTCCTTAGCTCCACAGTACCTGTCCCAATTCCACTGCCCTCCCTACCAAACTTTCACATGAGCAAGCAAAGGAATTAAAAGAGTAAACCATTGCAATGAAACAATAGTTGACTGATGTTCAGCAGATTTGAAAGCAATTACAGACCTTCTTCTTTTTGCAAACATTCCATGCCAAGGTAAATTGAGTCTGTAGTTGTGACCTGCCAGGAAGACAATCCTGACAGGAGCAATCTCAGCTAACGTGGATATCCAGCAGGTATGGTAGAGAAACATTGCTGATGTTCTCTCCTATCACCTTAAGGGAAGCCATTGCCTCTCCTTAAAAGGTTCCTTAAAAGGGCAGTAAATACTGCTTCTTTGAGGAAACCTCAAAATTTCCCAGTTAACAGTGGTAGCTGTAGCTATCAGTATGTTTGTTGAAGCTACCACAAAAAAGCTTCTGGAAAACACTTGTATTGCTTTGTCAAGCATGGAAGCTGATGCACAATTGATTTGCTGTCAGGTTGGAAGAATGTGCTGCTGGTAGAATATTCTGCAAGGTCTATTCTTCATTTTAATTAATGGTTTGAATGACAACATGGACACTTATCCCATTGTAAAGTGCAAACAAGGTGATGTAAGAAAGCAACAGATACAAGACTTTTTAGGAGACAGAATACATTGCATTACCAGGGAAAAAAGTAGAGCAGCTTTCAAGCACAATGGCCTTTCCACAGTTCTTTATCTGGATGAAGGCAAGCAAAAAGGGCTGCCACATAGAGCAAAATTAGCATTATAAGTCTCCTCAAATAATGGAATGAAACAGACAAAGTGCAAAACCAACAGTGCCTACTAAAAGAGGAATATTCAAGTGTACAAGTACATGAACACTCTCGGCAAGGAACTCACTGGCACTTTTGCTGAAAAGATGAGGACAGATATCTAAATTACTGTCACAGCTAAGGCATGGAATACACGAGATTACATTTTGCCCTGCCCCTACAATTATTAAAAGATCATGATGAGACGAAGATCAATGCAGTGTGACAGGAAATAGTCTATATCGGAGTTTAAAGAGAAGAGCTACTAAATACAGCTCTTCCTCCTCCTGACATAGTGTATCAGGCAAAAAATCCTCCCATACATCTGAGCCATTGTGTTCTGCTGGCATGTTTAAATGACCTTATAACCTTTACCCTGCTCTTTTTATTAGTGGCCAGAATATATGCCAATGCTGAATTTCATCCTTCTCTAGCAAACTACCACAGGTCCTTTTAATCACTTCATTATCACCTTTTGGGCCAGAGAAGGAACACATGCTTACTTATAGGAAGAAGCTGTAAATGTTCCCCAGAGATCTACTTGAGGAAGACACATTTTTTAGATGTTAAGATGTTTAGATGTTAAATAATGAAATACTAGTCTCTAGTTAAAATTATGCATGTTACATTACAGAACTCAAATGGATAGACCACATACCAAAGTGGTCTATCCATTTGAGTTCTGTAATGAGCTTGGTCAAGATCTTCAGCTGGAATATTACACAGACAAGTTAATCAAACTGAAGTTGAGATAACAAATAGGTTTTCATGACAAATACATCCTTTCACCAAAATGAGTCCAAGTCTCTGCATCCTTTTATATTTTGTGGCTAACTGGTTTGTAGTACAGCCATGTATCTGTGCTTATGCTTACTTGCATAGATCACACAGCAGTGGAGCCATTTTTCCAGATAGACCATGACAGCTAAATCCAGCCTTCTTGTGCCATGACACTGAACTGGACACTAAAGGCCTTGACCCAAAAAGCAGTGGCAGCACCACTGCCAGTCCAGATGGTTTCCTCTCACACATTTGTTGCTATAGGCACTGTATCAGAAGAAACTAATATTGGGTCCATGCACACATTCTGCCCTCTGGTATAAACCAGATTGAGCTTCTCATAACCCAGAGGCCTGTTGACAATACACTGGCAGCATTAAAAAATGTCTAACAATTGACTGCCATCCAAGACCAGAGGTCAACAACATGTCAGGAATGAGAGCTAAAGAAGTAGCTCTGCTTCTGATAGTGGGCTGAGGTGATGATGTGCAGAGAAAAGAAAGCTTTTGGCTCACACCTTCTGTTCCTCAATATCCTTCAGAGGCCCAGAAGATTCTGGAAAACAGACAGGACTTCCCATATCACCGGTGAAAAATTATCCTACAGGCCAGAAAATAAGAGAAAAATCTGTAGAATCTGTCTCATTTGCCATACTGGCACATGCTCATGACCAGAGTCAGCTAAAGTCAGCCACGTTTCTGAGTAGCTGATTACATGCATTTTGCTCTCTATCCTTAAGCAACAAGGCTGCAAGGTCAGGCCAGCTTCTCCAAGGAGCTGACAAATGTGACAATACTCTTCTCTCACTGCCTCAGGTACACTGCTTGTTTTGCTTTTGAGGACATGTAACTGGATTTAAATGAGAAGAAAAAAATCCCAACAAATCCTGTCCTGCACAACACAACTAATTTCTTACATTTTAGAGGGCAATTACTGACAGTTTTATTACACGTCTTAATGAAGACTGATTCATGAGCTGTCTCCCTTATAAGGGCTTTATAGTTAAAGAGACTGGGAATAGGAACCTTGTTAAAGAAAAGCTCTACTGAGCATTTTGCATTTCAAGACAGTTACCTCTTATGACTTTCTCTATTTGGTTCTCTAATTAAAAGGTTAGCAAACATGAATAGGGAGCATTTTACAGAACATAGGGAACCTTAGGTCTCTCCGCTTGAGCCCTGAACTGAATTTAACTACTCAGAGACTCAGGGATATAATCACGGTGCATTAACCCCTACACATATGCTCCACTGGCAGTTGCAACAGCTCTTTCAGCAGCACCATGTGAATATTAGCTCTGTAATCCAGACTGGTGAGCTGTGCAAATTCATGGCTATCATTTCTCTGTCTTTGTCCCCACTGCTGAGCTCAGCAAACACCTTGCTCTAAATAGTGGCAAACATCAGAATCCAGACACATGCTTGCAGGAAAAATGTTGCAGCAGTCCAAAAAAGGGTAACAGGTTTATTGGTGGCTAAGTGGAGAGTTGAGCCCTCAAACAAGAATTATTGTTTCACTTCCCTCCTTCCATCATTGTGATGGTCCTGACAGATAACTGGTAAGAATAATCCCCGGAATTTCTATGAGCACAGACACAGAAGCTCTAGCAGTAACAAATAGCATTAGCAAAATGTCAGTAGATTCATGCTGTTACCACCCACCAGCTGCACCATTAAAGGGTGTCTGCTCCTAAGGAGTACACAAAAAAAGGGACGCCCAACTGTGCCATGGAGGTAGACAAGGCTGATTTACGGCTCTGTGCAGGGTGATAACATGGGCATGAATCACCTGGTGCCCTCAGAGAGAAGCTAGATTGGAGCCTTGTGTGGTGAGGAAAACAGGAAAGAAAGCATTATCAGGTCTAAGGCCTGCCCATCTTTCTTATATGGAATATGTAAAGCATTCTTGATCTTGGACATGACTAAACAAACAAATCCCTTCTGTGCCTTCTCAGGACACTGCAGCAGTCCTCACTGTAGCTGAGACAAGTGATGCCAATTAGATCCTCCTGTTAGGCACCTCATTTAGATGAGGATAGTCTGATCCTGGTGGATACATCTCAAGAGACAGTTCCTAAGCTCTCCCATTAAATGGTTGTAGTGCTATCTTAGCACAAAAGTAAATCAGAGAGATAACATTCTGACATGAGGGCATGAGGGAAAACAAGGAGACTGAAAGATAAACCAAGGTCCGTGTCTGTCAGCTATTGAGAGGAAAGAAAATTTACCATTAAAGTCACTATAAAAAAAACAGATAAGAAAAGGCACAGAAAAGAATCTGAAATCATGTGTCTGTCTCAGATACTTTCGAATTTCAACTAGCACTCAGACCATTTGAAATTAAGTGTGGCCTTCCCCATGATGTCAGCCATCTTTAAGCCAAGGCATTCTAGAATCTTCAAGGTCTTCAAATTACATGACTGACTATTATATTCTATGGTTTCTCTAATTAATCCTTCCCAACAGACAAAAAATTCCCTACAAAGATGAATAGCACTTCATTCTTATAAAATATTTGAAGATGGAGCAGTGTGATCTTTCTGTTTTGCTCTGAGTTGTACTTGGAGCAGATCTGGCCCTTGTCATAACCAGTGAGCTCAGCCTTGTACACTGTCTCCCAGAATATCTGCATAATGCTTCCTTACCAGCCCATTCCTTCCTCATAAGGAAGTTCAGCACAAATGCAAGAAGGAAGATTTCCTTGTCCATCAGCTCTTCTCTGATCCCTGAGAAAGTTCTTATGGCCCAAGATATGAAAGGAATATTTTGCCATAGATGGACACTTCTTTCCTATTTTGCTGAAGCCAATTGAGAATCCAGGCAGGTAAGAACAGCAGCCACTTCACACTGCAGAGAACAGACTCTTCGGCTCTGAGACGGCTTTCAAAAACTGAAGTGGTAAGTGAGCAGCAAGACACTGCAGCTTAAATTGGGTAATGGGATTTTCAAAAGAGGAATGGGTTGGCTTCCCCTGCCAAGAAATGTATACAAGAAATTTATTTACAGAATCAGCTTTCCTCACTGTCAGAGACAGAAGTAAGAGCAGAATTCCCATTGCTTTTTTTCATCAGGTTAAGTCATCATGCTTGAATGTGCAGGTGACAACAGTGATGCCATAACACAGCAACAAGCCATGCTCAGCATCCAGCCCAAAGAGACAGAAGGTACTCCTCCTGGCACTTGGAGTCCCTTCATAAATCTGATGCTGGGTTCCAACCACAACTTAGTCCCTGCTGCAGATATCTCCCCAGAGATATATGCCTAGAAGTGTAATAGATTCTACATGTTTTCAGGGCTTATAGGTTCTTATTGGATCCTTTCACTCTTTAAACTTCATGGGAAGAGGAATTTCACTTTCCAGGTTGTCCTGCACTGAACAGATTTGCTTTTGGTTTGTTTTCTGGGCCTGAGGGAAGAGAATAGATGAGGAATTTGACACGACACGAAGCCAATGTCAGTTTACATTAACTATAGTTTTTTTAGCATAGACTACATGCAACCTGGCTGTCATTAACTTAAAAGGTAATTTTATTACCAAA
Source organism: Leptocoma aspasia (assembly GCA_013399835.1). Classification (NCBI taxonomy): domain Eukaryota; kingdom Metazoa; phylum Chordata; class Aves; order Passeriformes; family Nectariniidae; genus Leptocoma; species Leptocoma aspasia. The sequence continues at coordinate 191,145 of VXAX01001515.1, read as the reverse complement.
GATTGCAGGATAGGAGTTTGGTCACCTCCTCCTACCTGGATGACTTATTTTACCCTCCTAATGCCTCTAATGCCTCTAATTATCAGAGAATCTGCACTGCATAAAAGTTATAAATAATGCACAAGTGTCAATGTGTTTTATGTATTCACTTCAAACAAAACATGGACCATGCTGCCCTTGTATTTGCTGACTTTGGGCTTCTTTTGGATTTAAAGCTTATTTCAAATCTTTCATAAACTAGACTATAACCTTTTTTTCTTGCCATAAAATGACCCACCTTTTCATTAAATCGCTTTTGCATTCCATACTGCCAGGCAAGGCTACTATGAAATATCTGTCACCCAAAAGCTACTAAACCAAATGTTTGTCACTTAATCCTAATCATAATTTACAGCTAACCAGTAAGGCAAAAAATAAATTACTTTATCAGCTCCACTCTCTTTACATCTGCTTTATTCCCAACTGTAACATAACCAGTTATAATTGAGTTGCAGTTTAATCAACTAAGTGGGCCACCCTGTGAGGAAAAACAGAGGGGAAAAAAAAAGAAAGAAAAGAAGAAAAAAAAAAAAAAAAGAAGAGAGAATCTAGGTCGCTGTGTTCTGAAGACAGCAAAATAGATAATGCTTCACTCCACAGCAAGCATGCTGTACTAGAGGTATGTTTGAAATCTTATATAACTAATATCATCCCTAGGTTACCCAGACCATCCCTAATAATATGCCATAAATACCTCTTCAATGCACATGAAGGTGATAGATCTGACTTATCCTTTTCAGACTGTGTGAAAACAAGGAATATTCCAAGCCATGAGATTTTGAGGGGCATTTTATGAGTTCTTAATAGGAAGAAAACCCTTTTGATTATTTTATTTGCATCTGCAAGAAATTAATTAAAATGCTGGTCTTCCACTGCTGTAAATTGACAGATCTCTGTCAAGAAAGACCGCTGAAATTTCTAAATTACATTATGCTGTATCAAAGAAGTGCCTGTGAGTGCCCAGGATGTTGTTGTGCAGAATCAAGCATTGATTTCTCTGGTCACCAAGAGATCTTGGATACCAAGAGCCCCTGTTGGGCTAAATTAGTTCTACTGTCTTTTAGTTAGAACTAATTTTTTGAGCACATAAAAAAGATCTAGCATAGAAGGATCTTGTACAGTACAAAGCAAAATGTACACTAAAGTGATCCCTAAATAAAAAAACAGACAAATAACTACATAAGAACCAACAATAAGACAAGATGCCTATAACAGACAGAAAAAATTAATGGGTGTTGTTAACTCAGGGCAGCCAGTTCACAATAGTCGAGTAAAAACTGGATTGAAACTGGCACACTCTACATTTAACCCAGGGAGAGGATTCACTATGTGAAGCAAAGTCAAAACTTTTCACTTTGACTTCACTTTCCTGTGTGGAAACAGAACACTCTTGTTTGTGGTAGTGGTCCAGAGGATGCATTTTGCCCACCTATTTTAAGCAACTGTTATTGCATCTGCCAGCATAGCAGGAGCACATGCAACTGTTTTGGAGGAGAGGTGCTGAGTACCAGGCAGAAGTAGTACTGCCTGAAAAGTTCTACTAGATGACATTCAAAACACAAAACCAGAAGTCCCAATCAAGCACCTTGGCCATGAGGCAAGTTATATATTATCTCCTCAACAGGGGATCTCAGGCCGCATGACCAAAAAAAGTGTTAAATACCTTGACATGGTGTTCAGAGAGATGTGGGATCTCTGCTTGGCACAACGTTCATTGGCAATATACAAAGATGCACAGTCAGAAGAAAGGGATTGCACATTCATCCTCTTCCAGAAGCCAGCATCTTGCAATGGTAGTGATCTGGTGTTCTACAACTCATCTGCGTGCCCTTGCTGCAGGTTTTGTTTGGGTAGGCACTCCTGAATTAGTCAGGCAGTTTGAAGGAGACTTGGTTGTAAAGTTATCAGCCCTGGGGAAGTAGCCTCACAAGGCTACAAGAGATATTTGAGTCCAAGAGATTCAGTCTTGTATATAAAACACGAGTCTTCCTCCATGTGCTGGGCCAGCACAAGGCACCCTCTGAAATCACTGCCTGGGTAAGAGTGACTTATGATCAAAGTCACACTGTAATGTGAGCCTGTATCCAGAATATTGAGATGGCAGACAGCAAGTGTATATGGAGTGTATCTGAGTCTAATGATCAGAAAAATAGTAAATATTGGTACTGAGGAAGATGGAACATCTTATTTTCAGACAACTGTTGAAAACCAAGGAGAGGTCCCAGAGAAACACCTAGTTCTTAAATTATTTTTATCTCAACTGAACTATAAAACCAAAAAATTACGAAATGCATTGAAAACAGCTGTTTCCAAGAAATTGCAGGTAGAAGTCACATAGCGGGAATTTCAAGCTATGCTTGCTATATGAAACTCAAAATTCTTACCTGGGCTGAAGAACCACAGCTGGACAGATATCCAGTATAGCCATCTGTTCTAGAAATGAATTTGTAAATCCACCAAGTCCTTTGAAATAAAATCACTTTCAATCTGAATCCAAAAGCTGATTTCAAATCATCCATGAGCATGGACACAATATAGCTGGCAAACCTCTTCTGTCATACAAATACAAAGGGGCTAAAATGTTTTCAGAAAAGGGAAAATTAACCCCAGGTCTGTAACTAACTCATCTAGAGGAACACAATGCTGGTTCCCACTAACCTAGGTTTGCATTCTAACACCATCAGATGTTATCACATATTGGAAAAAAATCAAAATTTAGTGTAAAAACTAAATCACTTTTTAGGGAAATTCTGTTATTATGGACAATGTTGCACCTGAAGACTCAAAGACATGAACTCTCTATTGAAGTACTCAAGACCTATAATTATTTCCTGCCTCACTGGCCCTACCTCTCTGAGCATGTACAATTATTTCAAGTGCAAGTTTCCAAGACTCAGTTTCCATTTCTTCCTGCTTGCTGCAGCAGCAGCAGGATCCCCAGACAGAGCACCTCTCTTCTCTCCCACAAGTCAAGCGACAATAATTACTGACTCAAGGATGCTCATGGCCAATTTATTCACATTATCCTTTTACCAATATTGTCCCTCACATTAAGTAGCTCTTTCTTCACTGCAGTGTTCACCTCTCATGTATTTAGAGAGTGTAGTGGTGTCCCTGCTTAACCTTTTTCCTCAGCATTCTAATCTGTCTCCATGTAATTATAAATTTCCTTTCATGCACCTTTTAGTCTTGTCATTTTGCAGCCTGGGTGACATGAAACAGAAACTTCTGATATTTAAAGGAAAATACAGAGGAGAAAGTTGAAATTGTCAAGGAAAGTGTTTTAAGTATACAGAATTCAAACAAACAAACCAAAATTTTAAAATACTCATCTGCTTCTAATGAAATCAAGTTTTTTTTCTAAATATTCTTCCAATCACTTTTATTCCCAGCTAGAACGGTGTAGTGAAGGAACTATATACATATATTGGCAAAATATCTGAGTACCTTCTCCTTCTCTTCAATTTTTTTTACTTACTTGTATTTTGTTTGGGATTTTTTTTAATTTAGAGAAAAAATAAATCTGAAGGAAACTGTAAAGAGAAATCTAATTCACAAAGAACAAAACATTTCACTCAGACTCAAGGAAGAGTAACATGCATAAACTCAGCTTCAGCATAAAGGAAATAACTGCCAGAGATTAAAAAATACATTGGTTTGGACACGATGTCTTAGTCTCATGCAGTATTTCATGTTTGCAATATGTCTTCTTTTCTTGATTGCTGAGAAAAAAACCAAACTAAGGTGTTTAAAAGCTTTTTATTAAAAACAAAAACCAACACAGCCTTAGTAAAACCTTTCCAAAGTCCTCTTGGAAATTAAGATTTTGATTAATATATGCATTTTCAAAGAATTCAAGAGACAGACACGCTTAGGACGGGCACTGGAACAGAGGCCAGGCAGTTCCTGCCCTTTCAGGGGCTGTGCAGAAAGTTTCACACTACGTGCAGTAACACCGTGGCAGTGAAATAGCAAGAAAGTTTCACTGCCAATATCAAGTCAAGGACAAATTTTCAAGTCCATTAAGTCCCGGAGTTCAGCTCTGTCTGGCACTAAGAAGCAGAAGGAGTGATAGAAGGACAGAAGAATGTTGTTCGCTTCCCATGAAGGGAAGGGCAGTGCTCAGAGCTGAGCATGTGTCTAGTTGCGTCTGTGGTTTTCTTGGGATAATGGTGTCCTGTAACACTTTCTATGCAAGGAGACTGGGAAAGACATCATTTAATAGAGAGATCAAGTGCCCTTCCCAAGCATACCCACAGTTCTCCCACAGACAAGGCAGCAATTGAGACAACCATCTTACACTCAGTTAGCTTCAACAGAAGGTTCAAACTTCTTTTCTGCTGGTCAAATTTGCCTGAGCTCGCTAGCAAAAATAAAAAAATGAGACAGATCCAGGGACATAGAGACATGGCAGTTCAACTATTTGTCAGCGTTGGCATTGACACACATTTCTTTCCCATCCTTTTTCCTCTAATTGTTGCCTGCCTTCCCCTTCATTGCTCTAATTTTCTTGGGAGACGGAAGTTATCAAAACAGCTCCACCATTCCCCACTTAGATTTTTTTTTGTTGTTGTTTCTTCCCTTATTTTCTGCAGAAGGTAATTCACAGCCATTTGAATCCCAAATTTATGTTGATGTTGTTGTATGTTTGACATTCCTTCAAGGTCAGTATTTCATGGCAAATAAGCCATGAGACCTAAATCACAATGCAAAAATGTAAGTAGCTACTAAGCAGATTCATTCTTGTAGGTAATGACAAATGCAAATTGCAAAAAGATGCACAAAGTCAGCAGATTAAATTTTTTTGTTTTTATTAATGCACTTCTGCAGTGACAGCATCCACCCAGCTCAAAAACAGCTCATTTAAAAATACAGAAGAGGGGGAGAAAAAAAATAATCCTCAAATTGCACAGGGTGGTCATCAATTTGTCCGTAGCAGAGAGACACAATTTGCTTGAAGTATTTTGTTTCTAATATGCACTGTGTGCCAGTGATAGATGACTAGTAGCCTTTGCCATGTCTGAAATTGCAGCTGTTACCCTTTAGCAAACCACATGAGCATCTGTTCAGCGATCGGTTTAAACTTTCAGCCTTGTCAGCAATGTTCTGCATCCTGAGACACGTACTCCAGACCCAAAAACTAGCCTGAGAGAAACATAACTGACTATATCCAAGCTCTCACAATCAGACTGTATGTGAGAAAGTGTGATGGCAACCAGCAAAGTGCTCAAAGCAGTAAGTTAGCAAATGTTTAAGGTTCTGACTTGCTTTGATCAAGTACTTGATTTCAGCACTTGGAATGAATATACAAAGGCACTGCAGAGGTGCAGCCTCACCTCAAAGAAGAGCATCCAGAGCTAAGGCAGAGTACTTTCTGCCCCACCACTGAAAGAGGAGAGATAGAGAATTTGGAAGAGCCTTCAGCATGCTGCTGAGGGTCTTTACAGTTGTTGGAGTGGGGATAGAAACACTGCAGCTTTGAGGGACTTACATCCCAGTTACCACTTCAGGACCATACCCTCTCTCCAATGGCCTGAAAAACTATGAATTGTCACCCTAGATAACACTAGAACCTGTATTTGTGTCTGAGTCTCACCATCAATGTCTATTCCCTCTCTTGTCTGAGCACTATCACAAAGTTCAGAGAAGGGACCTTGGCCATCAAACAGAAGAACATGCCTTTTGGATGTAGCCCTCTGACATGAGACAAGCCAATGGCAACACACTAGGGATCCGTCCTTTTCTCTCTGCCAGCCTTCCCTGCTTATTGCCATTCCTCTTCCAGGCTTCCTCAGCAATTTGGCAGGTTTCAAACACTGCTGGAGGACTTCTCATCTCCACGCAACTACCACATGAAATTTCCCGTGATGCCATCTTGTTGCTAGGGTGGATTTTTTTGCTGTTGCCTTTGGGGGGTGCCCCAAGATAAAAGAGACATTCCCATTTCTGTAAGGGCAGGATGTCTGTCTTCCCTTAGTACAGAACATTTGCAGAGGTTACTTTGAACTTTTGGAGCCCTATACTTAGTGCTGACAAATATATACAGTCTTGACTTAACTCAGCAAGACTTCTAAACCCAGGTAGCCCTCACAGATTTGATTTCATAGCTTTATAAATTCAAACATTACCCTTCTGCCCTAGCCCTCCCGTGTACATCAGCCTTCATATACATCAGTCTTCTCTAATGTCTGTGCTTTTGCCAGCACATGAGCAAGTGAGTAGGTCTCCACAGCTAACAGTTTAACTACATCCTGAACTTCCCTCTCCTTGAGAACCAACACAAAGGCAAGCCAGCAGCTTATATTTAGAGCATCCCATTTCACCAGGAAGTTCTCAATAACTGTAATACATTATCCATTAGGCTCCTGCCCAGCTCCAAATTCACTGCTGCAGATAGCATTTCCTATGCAACGCAGGCTAAAATTTCAGCACTGACAAATCCTATTTGCACCAAAACCATGCAGCTGGCAAGGAACCACCACTTGGCTTCAATTATGAAAGGTAAAAAATCCAGGAAAGTCAGAAAGATGCAGGTATACAGCAACAGATATTAAAATCAAAAGCATGCAGAACTTCCTTTTAAGTGGACAGAAAAATGAAGGAGAAGAATCTTTTTTTCTGCCATGAATCAATCCTGGACAGACTATTCAATATATGTGAAATTTTGTTATTTCTCCCTCTCTGGGAGAGAAAACTTCCTGCTTATCCATGTCACTCCACTCCAAGCAGGCTTTTGACAAGCAGATGGCCTGCAGCATAAATCTTAGTTAAGCTCCTTGTGCTCACCTCTACAATCAGCTGAAAGTTGCACATTTCCTCCAAGGATACTTCAATAAGCACACTGCACGCAGTGCCTGCTTGCAAGTAAGACAAACATAAGTAAGATCCCAGCAGGCACAAAGGAAATCTTTGTGTGATTCTAACAGCAACAGGCCAAACAGAGGCAAGCAAATATAAGAGGAAGCTTTCTCCAGAAAGGTAGAGGAAAAATGGACCCGGTCAGTTTTTAATCTCCTGGTTTGGATCATGGATGCAATAAATCCGCTGACCATTGTTGTAGTTGTTTCACTGATATCATCTCAACAGCAACCATTTGCTTCTTTGGATTGTATCTTGCAACTTAATCAAATTTCTTGAAGAAAATCTCTTTGCCACCAGTATACACTAGGGAAAAAACCGCTTTTAATACCATTCCTTGTGGAAAATGTATGCAACAGATACACCACCTACCCCAGGTTCCTGCCTCCTGTCATTGGATCCCAGAAAGAAGGAATCAGCACCTCCTTCTCCACTTCCTCTCTTCAAAAAGCTGTAGTGAGCAATGAGGTGACCCCTCTGCCTCCTTTTCTCCAAAACAGAAAAAACAGGTCCTTAGCCACTCCTCAGAAGACATTCCTTCCAGCCCTTTCACCAGTTTTTTTGCCCTCCTCTGGATGCATTCAACACCCTTAAAAACATTTTTAATTTCTGAGGCCCAGAATTACACACAACACAGGTGGAAGTTATCTGAGAATGAAAGTAAGTTGCCCCCCAACACCTATCACATGCTATAGTGGGCTTGAGATCTCATGTCTCTTGCCAGATTCTCCAGTCTTTGTGATTTGGATGCACCTGACTGCAAAATGAATGACCTTATGTGTTAAATGTTTCAAGGATCACAGACGAAAGAGACCCCAGAAGTCAATACCAGCACTATTTGGTAGCATTGCGACTTGCAGTTTTGCATTACAGTTTCTGGCCTGCTCCAGAACTTCACACATTAACATAAGCAGTGGAGCAGTGGAGCACAGCCTAGTCGATGCATGAGGTCCCAGTGTAGCACTGAGGCTCAGCAGAGAACTGGAAATGTGAGAAACAAGAGAGTGCGTTGGAGAAGGAGAAAACAGAAACTCCTGTGTTTATTTCACAGTATGTTCCACCACAGTTCTGTATTGCCTTTGACTGCACTCAATCTTGCACACTTCTGTGGGAAAAATTAAGGACTTAATCCTTACTTCACAAACTACTGAAGTGAGGCAAATGCAGCAGTACAATATACAGAAGGTCACTGCTAAGATGTTAAACACTAGTGTGATTTTCATTCAGGCTTATCTGGCATTCACACACCCTCACATCTTCCCTAATGTAAGCTTAGCACAGGAGCTGCTCTTTCAGAGCTTAAGTCACACAGTGACTTAAATCCCATTATCTTCATGAGGGTTTGGATCTCTGTCTGCCTTCAAGAACCAGGGGACTCCCTCTGGACTGTGTTTTGTGATACACCCAGCTGAATCAAAGTTGCAGGTAAGGGACATGAAGTAGGCAGTGCCCCCCTGCTGGCACATTACAGATGGCAATCTCGTTTGCATTTGTCATGTGCCTATAGCATTTTAGGAATCCTTCTGAACCAAAACAAGTGGCCACTGATTCTTGACAGGAGAAGCAAATGTGAAGCAGAAATCCCCACTCTAAACTGCTGCCAATAAATCAGCAGATCATGCCTGTATTATCTACCATAGTGAATGCCTATCCAGAAACTCAGATGTACCCTTCCGCCTAGTAGGGTTGCACTGCACTATGAATTCAAGGGGTGCTGGAAGCATGAAGAAGAAATTTAGACAGTACCGTTCATATGCACTGTTACATGTGAAAGGATTTGACTAATTTATCCACAGGCTGACATTAAAAAAACTCAGTATTTCAGGCAGACATTCCAACCTTTTACCATCCAGTTCTTGCCATTTCTCCCATTCATGGCAATAAAAGTAGCACATTAAAAGGGCTCTGTGCAGCATCATATTTAGAGCTACTTTGTGTTCTGTACAGCACAATTTCACAGTATTCTGGTCTGCAGAATGTTGCTTTCTGCAGTAGGAAATCTCTCTCTCTTTAAACACATCACAATCCCACATTCCAGTAAATTCTTCTCACTTTCCATAGGTTTCCTCTTTTCTTTTTCATAAACGTCTCAGACCTTGGCCCTCAAATCATCTAGTAACAGAATGACACCCGGAAGAGCTTCGTGAAGTTCATTGTCCTCTATTTCAAACCAGTTTCCCTATTTGTCCAAGCCAGCAGCAACAGAGGAAGTGATACAGCATAGTACAACATGGGAGTCAGGTGTTCATGCACAATTTGCTTTCACACAAACATAAGAAAAAATAAGCAATGCACAGTGAAAAGCACTACAGCTAAACTCCTTCAGGACCCATTCCAGATCCTCCAGTTCCTGCTCTCTCCTGGGAAATCACACACATTGGTCATGATAACATTAGCCCAGTTCTGACCTGGCTTGGCAAAGAGCACTTCTAATGTAAAATATAGTCATGAAATGACTCTGATTGTCTTCATTTAAAGAACTGTCACAGGAACAGCAAAGTAACCAATCACCCTGGCTACACACCTCTGTCAATGCCTGTAATGTAGCAGGGTCAGAGGTACAAAATATCCCCTTGCTGTTACTCCTGTGGGAGAAGAAGCAGCAATTTTAAGCCTTAGGTGTCCTCTTGCTACTTTCTTCTTGTTTTACACAGCTAACAAGCATCATGACTTCTCCATGGCTTCTGTCACTGTCAGACAATAAACAGTGTGACTTTCAGCCAAACAACCTACTATTTTGTACTGTTTTTCCTGGACCAGAGTCCACACTGCTAATGAAAGGGCCAAGGATTTTGTCATGAAGAGGCCAGGGATTTAAAAAGACTCATTTCAAGCTGGTCAACCTTCAGGCGGAAACTCTGCTGCCAACACAGCAGCAAAATCCCAGTGCTGGCAGGACAGCAGAGGATGACCTTCTACTGCACAGAAACAGCAGACTTCTGCACACCCTTTTAACAACAAGCCAGGAAAAGGACACATTCTACTTCAGCAATACAATAACCTGACAAACTGATTTCACAAAGCCTAAATACTCTTGTCAAACTTTCAAACAAAGCAAATTGACACCACATAACTATCTTTCCTTGGCTGCTAACTTGCTAACTTAGCTCATCTACCTTTCAAAACACCTCGTTGCCTTCTTCCTCTATGGACAAAACTCCAAGGAAAAGCAAACCTAATCATTCTGTGCCATTAGAGACAAGGCTAATCTCTTCAAAGTTTGCTTCAAAGGCAACAGCAAAACTCCCACAGAAGCAATCTGCTAAGGTTAGTACTACTGCTAATCAGCAGAGAGTGAGACCTCATCTTCCTCAATAAGGTGAGTGAGGACATAGGAGAATGATGTTTTTCTATCAGTACCTTATTTGACCACTCCCTATGACAAAACCTGATTCCAAACTCCTCACATGCTTCAGAGACCTGCATAGTCCTGTCCAGTAGGGAAAGGTGACAAGCAACCACCTGCAAACAGTTTTCAAATCCAGGCTTTTAGCTATCATAAACTCTGGCCTCAGCTTCATTTTGGGGCTGTATGCTGGGAAGGAAAAATGACATACCCTTTATGAAAATGACATACCCATTACGCTCCGTCAAGGACACACAGCTGGCCCTCAGCCTTTGTGAATTTTCACCATCTGAGTTAGTTGAAGGTGTTAAGCTACCTTAGCTGCAGGTGTTCTGCAAGCAGAATCTATAACAATCTGATTCTGTGTAAATTAGAGGGGACGTTAATGACAAAATTGCAGTATTTTTTTCTTTCTTCCAGAAATGCCATAAGAGATTATGAGAATGGCATAAGAACTTTTGCATGATCAGAAAAATCCTATCAAACAGAAAAATGAATTCAGAGGTGTTCTGGGAAAAGCCATATTAAATTAAAATCAAAGAGCCAAGAAATTCACCCAAAGACCCCCCAGAAAGTGAGGATAATAAAAATGGTCACTAGCAGATCAGACCATGTATCCTACCCAAAGCAAGCCTATCGACTAGAGGTTTGGTGCTCTGCTCAGTTTGACCATCCTTGTGGACACAATTCACAGATTATTCTGAGTTGGAAGGGACCCAGAAGGATCATTGAGTCCAACTCTTAAGTAAATCTCCCTTTGGATATCAGAACTGGCAGACAGAAAGGGTTCTGGCACCAAAACTAACGAAGCAAACTATAACCTTTAGTCCTTGGTTTGCTGTGCCAGTCTGCCCAACTTGGACAATTGGCATGAGCTTGGGCTTTAACTTCAGGGAGAAACTAGTGTCCAAAATCACCTTTATTTTCCATATTATGTTTGCACTGGAAGATCTTGTTTTAGCTCGTTGAAACTATTTGTAATTTAAAAACAGGATTCTGCTTAATGAATTAGCATTTCCTGGATTTTACCACTCTGCAGAGATTTCTCCTTTATTGAGTAAGTGGGTAAGTTCCTGACACATTAAGTCACCTGGCAGAAGAGCTGGTGCCCTGGACAGCATCTTGACAGACATCAGAAGCTCAGACTCCACAAGAAGATGCTTTTTGAATTTACCTTCTCAGAAAGTCCTATTATCATACAAATCCTGACCTTGGCATGCAACATCATGTTAGAATGAAGGTCTGCCCAGGGTGAATGTTGTTAGGCAGACACTGCTTCCGACTCATGTTAAGTCACCAAGCTGCAGAAAAAAGCAGGCATCATAGATGTTATTCCTTTGCTGCAGCCCTCCTCCCCCCACCTTTAACTGCAGTCTGTGAGCAGTTATTTCCCTTTACTGGATACATGGATCTCTAGCTGTAGTGGCTGTATCTCCAGTTTGCAGGTACATTAGCTCATTTCTGTGCAAGCAACCTTGCACTACACCAAACAGTGCAAAGCCTTCACATCTTAACACTAATTCTCCTTCAAAATAGGCATTGAAGAGTAAAATAAAACATAGCACTGCTACCACACAAACCATTACCTTCTCACGTAGATGTCTTTATACCTTGCTATTTAGTTAAAAACAAATTAGTCCCTTTCTTCTCCAGTTTGATCTCCCCATTCAAAATACCCCAACTAAAACTTTGGTTGCTTCCTCTGTTCTTAACTGTGAAAATTTTGCTCCTCTGGTGAAAAACACCCACCACTTTCAGAGATGAAAACATTATTTCCATGTAATGGGATAGAGTCCTGCAGTAAATGTTGAAGTTGTATATGACATCAATATTACCACACATTAAACATTTACACAGCTCCATGATTCTCCAGTTTCTTCAAAGAAAAAAGAATGAAAAATGCACACATGAGATAGAGTACAAGACAGAATGATCACCTTCCTCTGAGGCCAATATTTCAGTTCCCAACAGCACCCAGCATCACCTCAGTGATGCTAAGACCATTGCGTAGACCGAATGCCCAGGTCAAGCAGCCTAGAAAGTAACTGTGGCAGAAAAAAGGAACCTCATTCCCAAATATTTGTTCGGTGTTTTCAATTTCTCCTACACACATCCCTAATTTTTCTATTTCACACCATTAGGTTAAAACAATTCCTCACACACATAAGCTAACATACAGAAACACATAGAAGATTGGCCCTAAATCCAGGTGAAGTGTGTAGGAATACTTTATTATCATTTCTATCCTTATTGTGGCAGTGTTCTTATTAAAAATAACTCTGAAAAAATCAGGGACAATAATTTCTGCACTGGGCATTTTTTGTTCAGGATTTGGCAAATCTTTGGGGCAAAGATGAAAGAAGGCTTACACATACAGACCAAATGTCACTTGTTCTTTGGGCTTACTCTGCCTCAACCAGTCTTCGTCCTTTATAATACCTGCCTCAGTGGTGTGGCATGAAGCAAATCAAGGCTCGCATACAGCACAGCAGAATATGCATCCAGCTGGTAGGGTGCCAATTAGGCATGACCCAGGGCCAGCACACCCTGTTTGGGAGGTCTCTTCTCTGACAGGGGGCTTTGGTCTCTGCTTGTTGCTGCCCTCTCCTGCTCAAATTCTCCAAACACTTCACTCTGGGATCATGAATCAGTGACTGGCATGCTCTTCCAAGTCCTCAATTAGCTATTCCAGGTACAGTCCCTACCGTAGTAGACCATCCCCTCTCTTTCCCAGTGTAGAGCGGAGGGGTAGGAGGGATTCAAGGCCCCTTGTTCGTCAATCACACTTACCTCCTAGAGCTTGTTTCATAACAAAATCCATGATTTGTTGCTGGGGTCCTGCCCACCTTCACACCTCACATGCACAGAGACCTGGAATCCTTGGAAGGCAGCCTGCAAAGAAGCACAATGAAAAGAGGAATAGTGTCTCTAGGAGAAGAAAAGGCTAATGCCTGATCTTCCTCAGCTCTCTCCCCACAGCTTTCGTCCTTTTGTCTGAGTGCAGACAAGTTTCCAGCCCTCCATCCCTTCAGACCCTGCTTTGCACAACAAGGCACCCGAGGAGCAGAGCTGCATGCTGGCGAGCGGTCAGCGGGTGGGAGGAGTCAGGGGTACACGGCGGCTCCCCCAGACTGGGCAAGTGCCCGAGAGCAAGTGCGGAGGAGCAATGCGGTGCCCTTTCATGGCTTGTCTCCTGCAGACAGGCAGGAAGGGGTTAAACCTTTGAACTTTCTCGTTTCCCCGCCTGCTTCTCGCCCTCTCGGTTTTCAGAGGATTTGCTCCGAGGTGGCAGGTCCGCCGGGGACCGCCGAGGGGGCATTTGAAGGTGAAGCGCCCTGCAAGTGCCCGGGAGAACAAGCGGCGGATGCTGGGCGATCAGGATGCGGATGCAGTCCGGGTGGCGGGATGGAAAGTCCCCCACCGGAACCTCGGAAAGCCCCCAGCGCAATGCCAGCGAGGGCTGCACCTCCTCAGGGTGAGCCGGGACGGCTCAAGGTTGAGACCGGCCGGCCCCAGGTGCAGCACAGCTCCGGCTGCTGCATCCCACCCCCCGCCCGGCTTCGGCACCGGGTCACAGCCGTGCCAGCACCTGGAGGGACAGGAGTGTCCCCGTCTCTGTGTGCCCGCACCCCGCCTCTCCTCTCTGCCCTTCCCGGCTCAGCACGGCCCGCTCGCCCCGGCGCCGATACCTCGCTCGGCGACAGGCGCTGTGCT
>VXAX01001515.1:108610-175550 GCA_013399835.1 Leptocoma aspasia | reverse complement strand
CATTTTGCCATTTCTTCCTTGCCTCTCCTCGGGAGTCAGTGTGTGTGCCAGGGGAAATCTCTGCAACCACGGCTTCCTGCAAAAGGGGGAGGGTGTGGGAAAGCGTTCTGCATCCTCTGTTCTGAGTCCTTCCCGGAGATCCCCTCTCATCCCCTAGGTCCTGGAACGAGTTGGAGAGGCAAGGAAGAAGACGGGGAGGGAGCAGACTCTTCTCCCGCTTGGCTTCGCCTCGGATTAACTGTGGCCGGAGAAGAGTCGCCGGCTGCTTGTCTCTGTGCTCTCGCCATCCAGGTGGGGGGGCGAGGCCNCCAGCTGCAGATGCGGGAGTGCATGTTTCTTCACTCAGGGCAGTGTCTACCAACCAGCTGGGTCTGCCTCAGTGCCCCATGCCCGTCAGTGTTTCAAAGGCATTTGGATAATGCCCTTGATAACGTGTTTTAATTTTCTATCATCCTGAAATGATCAGACAATTGGACTACATTCTCTTTTTAGGTCCCTTCTCCTGAACTGTTTGGTTTTATTTTATAACCTCCCAGAAAACCACTTTTGCAGCTGACACTAGTGTTAGTCTAAGGAACTCACCTGGGTAAGCTTGTGCTGCACTTTTACTATCAAGTTTCAGAAGGAAAAAGTAATATCAAGATGGGGTGGAAAACCCTCTCCTTTTAAACCTTAACCATCCAGAAACTACCATTCAAAAGGCATGATGCAGTATTTTGGATGCTTTTTCATACATAACATAGGAGTGTGTCAGCATAGATTACTGTGCTCAAGAAATGAACCTAGGAGCCTGCTGGAGCTGGAGCCTGGAGCCTGGGTTTCTGTGCTATTAGCACAGTATTTCCAGATCTGTGTTGCCTCCCCAAGTGCCTATATGACTTTGAGCAGGGTTTATAGTTTGGGTCTGTCATATCACACCTCACATTCCTTTTTCATCATATAATTTCTCTTAGACAGAAGGACAGTGTCCCCATCCCACACTACTAAACCTCCACACACACACCTTGCTCTTATATCCTGGAGTCTGGGAAGGAACAATTGGAATACCCTCAAACAGAAGGATCAGAAAACTGTGGGCTAATAATTAGAACACCCAATTGCCTAAAATCAGCTTCCTTCTTCCTATTTTGGGAATCCTGGACCATGCTATATCAAGGAACTCCTGCAGCAGCCGAGGGTCAGCATAGCCAAGTGGGGTTGCTGACAAACGTAATTTTTCCTGTTCATAGGCTACTTACAAGCTTTGCAATTGCAAATGTCCTCTCTTCTGTGCAGAAAAGAGTGATGAGTGATGTCATCAACAGGGATTTCAGAAGCCAGGCAAAACAACAGGGACATCCAGAAGTCCCTGAGAAATCCTTGAGCTTCTTGTTGACCTGTTTAGAACTGCTGGTCTGTTTCCAGAGCCAGCTGACTCTCCAAGGGTCATGTACCTGTGGTTCTGTTTCCAAACTGCACCCACCTTTTCCAGATTACACAGCTGACACAGAAAACTATGATACATGAGACAGTGAAACATAGCTCTTAACACTGACTATCTCACAGTTCCCTTCTTTTCAGGAGAACAAGGCACATCATCATCAAATCACAAACTCCTCTGAGATACTCCTAGTCCTAGCTTCAGCATCTCTGCACTGCCTCAAGCACCAGATTCCAAGTAACTCCCACAGGATGTTCCTTCCAGATGAAAATCCAGTCTCTTATGAGCCTGATTTGGGTACCTCCTGTCCACGTGATACCCTGACTATTCAGTCAGGAAAGTCCCCACCAGTACACTTCTCACCCCATGAGGATCAGGCACAGAGGCAAGAAAGGACACAGTCAAAAGGGATGATGTAGTCTATAGATCTGTGTCTATTCCTAGTCTCAGAAAGGCTTCTGGAGAAGGCTTTTACCTCAGAAGCAGAGCCTTTCCTCAATTTGCCAAGAAACCAGCTGGAAAGATAGACTCATGGGGATCTGTTAGGTGATTTACCTGCCATGTGTGATGTCTGCTACAAGAGAAATAACAGCTCCTGCCGCCGTGGTAATGATATGAGCAATGCCACATGCATCTTCTTTCTGATAGCATATAACAGTATACTAGGTTCATAATAATTTATGAGTATAAATCCGGCAGTAATGCAATTTTATAAGATTTACTGGACAGTAACAAATCTCTGAAATAGCAGTGTTTTCTCAGCAGAGTGAGAGATAGAGACGGCTATCCATGAATGGGAATCTATCCCAGCACCATGGACAGAGGACAACAGCCGCACAGGCCCTGACACCTCCAAAACTTCCCCAGATGCCAAAGCCAGTTCTTAGTCTGGTTTGCACTGTGTCGCTGATGTATGCCTGCTCCTGATTGTGGGAGTAGGCTTGTTCTTCCTTGCAGAATCAGAACAGTAGGAATCCACACTGTGACCTTGCTTGGTGCAGATGAAGAGTACAGAAAACTGAGCAAATATCTCCTCCATGGAGTTTTGTGCATGGAACTCAGATTCCTTCCTTGGCCACCAGTTTGAATTCTGTGTTTACTGATATCTATGTAAGAAGTGGAACAAGCCAGTAATTGTGTTTGATGACATTTTCCACAGAAAAAAAATGTATGTTTGGATCTCCAAAAAGAAGGAAAGGTCTGTTTCCAGAAGAAAAAAAAATAGTCAGGATGTTTCATTTCAACATCTTAAAATGCAATGTTTGATTATTCAATTCCATATGGTGTTTGACTACTAAACTGAAACCAATGCCATGTGAAAATGGTACTAATAAGAAAGCTCACAAACAAAGTGTAAAGGTTATAGAAAATACTTAAGCAGCTGCCCAAAATGAACATACTTTGTTTCTTTTTCCTCTTCTTTTTTCCCCTCCTATCTGTCATGAGCTCTCACTATCATAACTGCTGCACTGTTCAGTAGACTGCCAGCAAGACCTGCACAGGAGCAAGATTATTAGCTTTTTATCAACACAGCTACTGAGACAGAGGAGTCAGGTAGTTGCTGATGGTAGTTTGTATACATGAGTTGCAATCCCTTCACTGATTTAGTTCACTGAATACAAGTCTACTGTGTTTTTCATTTTCACTTCAGCTGTCAATTCTGACTGTCAAAACATTTTAGAATTCAAGCATTTTTTGCCTCTTCAAAAGTATTGCTTTATTTCTTGTTGTTCTATTCAACTTACAGTAGGCTTTAAGGTCTTTATTTTCCAACCAAATAGAAAACAAAAAACCAAAATAATATTCTTTTTAAGAAATGTGTGTTTCCCTTAAGCCAAAACTATAAAAGGATTTTTTTTTAGCCATTTCTGATAGCTCTGAAGCTCTGGTCCCTTGAGATTTCTTGAAGATAAACTTTCTAGTTGAGCATTTGCTTTAGCTATCACAAGACTAAATTTTAGCTGCCCACCCTCAGAAAAACTGAAACAAACATGTATTGATTGTTCTGTCTCAATGTGAACACAAGAATGCAAAATTTTTAATTTGATTTATTTTTAATTTTTTTTCTTTTTTTAATGAACACAGATGCCCCAGCCTATTTTATGAATAATCCCCTTGGGAGGCTGCCATTTACAGCCTCTAGCTCCTAAGATGACAATTTCTTGTTTGTTATCTGCATTTTCTACTCCCCTAGTCCCTGTATCTCCATTCCTTTCTTTGTTTCCTGTCCTCTGGATAAGTTGTTGCCTTACCAGACTGATTGAGAGTCCCTTCTCATCAGGACTCTGATTCCTGTGGATAGGCATGGTAAATATCCTGTAGCTCTTATCTCCAGGATTTACAGCTCTACATTACAAGGCTTCTTTGGCAGACAGAAGTTGTCCATAAAGCCAAGAATCCGTCTTCATCGCTGCACTGATTAAATGAAGATGCCTCTATCCAAAGCATATCAAGTTTTTGTCATGAGATTATTATTTCAAGTACTTTTGGCAGGAATTTTTCCACCAGTGAATACGTCATCCAAACCAGAGCATTCTGTGATGTGTCAGCTTATATAGGAGTTTAGAAGC
This sequence comes from Leptocoma aspasia, assembly GCA_013399835.1. Taxonomy (NCBI): domain Eukaryota; kingdom Metazoa; phylum Chordata; class Aves; order Passeriformes; family Nectariniidae; genus Leptocoma; species Leptocoma aspasia. Next base: position 171,560 of record VXAX01001515.1, on the reverse strand, counting down.
AGAGAAGGTAAAAAAAAATACTGTTCTATACTTGATGCTGCTGAAACATTCTACTTTGATGTATCAAAAGTGCTGCACCTTTTCCATGACCCAATCACTTTGCCTTGATTCTTTGCTTCAAGCAGTACATGTGTGTATGAAAAATAAACAAACTCATAGCAGAGTAAATCAGGGTTTTTTTCAGAATTCTTTTGTCATGGAGAGGGAAAAAAAGAGGTCACAGTTTTCCTCTTTGTTGCAATTTAAAGTGCAAGCAAGATTCAAAATGTCAAACACACTTTACAACAGAATTTCTATTTTCCCAGGTAATTCTGTGCCTTGCCTTCTTTTATTACTCTATGTCTTGGAAAAGAAAATGATCAGAGGGAAACAGCATACTTGGCTGAGATGATAGCTTGGTGTCAGATGCTGTGGCCTGTAGTTCTTTTACTGTGTTAAAAGAGTAGTCTCAAGTTCTGACCTTGTCTTGGAATGAGGGCCCTCACCTCAAAATGTCAATTTCTGAGCCATAACAACAAATTTAATTGTTTAATATTTAAACTTTTCATTAAGCATGAAGTAAATGTGTGCTTGTGTTAGTTTAACACAGCCTGATTTTTAATGGGGAGTGGGAGAAACCACAATGGCAGCTTCTGAGGAGGAAAAAAACCAAAAAACAACTGCTTGAAGCTTCTACTATGTCCAGCAGAGCCAATCCCTTAAGAGCCATGTTACTAGCCCAATTAAAGAAGTTGATAATGTCTCTGTGATGACATATTTAAGTAGGAAAAAAACCATGGGCATGCCCTTCTCCTTCTCCTCCTTCTCCTCCTTCTCCTCCTTCTCCTCCTTCTTCTCCTTCTTCTTCTTCTTCTTCTTCTTCTTCTTCCTCTTCTTCTTCTTCTTCCTCTTCTTCTTCTTCTTCCTCTTCTTCTTCTTCTTCTTCCTCTTCTTCTTCTTCTTCTTCTTCCCCAGGGGTGGGGAGGCAGCCAGTGGGGGCCATCCCAGCATGGCCAGAACCATGCCACAGGGGCCATCCTGGCACCACTAGTGGCCACACAGCCAGGAGCATGCAGATGGGGCACCCATGCAGCAGGGGCCATCTCGGCACGGCTGGCAGTGAACTGTGCCTGCTTTTAGCCAGCTGTGCTGCCAACAGAAGGGCAGGGGTGGTGGCAGCAGCTTCTCTTTCCACACCCCACATAAGGGGAGGCACTGAATGGTGCCAATGTCGCGCTGGCTGGCACCACTGGTGGCACCGCCCACACGGCTGCTGGGGGCACCACGTGGCCAGCAGCGAGGGGCATGATGAGCAATTCCCCAATGCAGAGCCCGGATGGGATCAACTTTCCAGCACTGTGAAGCCCTGTAAGATCTTTTCAACTGGCAGAACTTGAGAATAAATGAACCTACGGACACCAATTCTCTCCCAAATCAAAGAAAAGGGAAAAAATGAAGACAAGTGAGGAGAACAACATGGTGACACTAAAATCAGTGAAAAGGAGGGAGGGGGAGGAGGAGGTGCTCCAAACATCAGAGCTGAGATTGTTTTGCAAGCCATGGTGAGGACTATAGTACAACATGCTGTTTTCCCTGTAATTCAGGAATGCATGGAGGGATGCAGAGATCCATTCACAGCCCATGAGAAAAGGTGCTCATACAGGAGTGAGTGGATGCTGAAAAGCTGTAATCTCATGGGAGACTCAAACAGAGAGAGGGACTTCAACCAGAAATGAAGTAGATCCAGGTTTGAATGCTATCCAGGGCTAGAGGGGCCCTGCCTCTAGCCCGGAAGAGGCATGAGAGAATTGAGCCTTTTGGATGGTGTGGATCCCATGGCCGGCACACCAGAACCACAAATATATGAAGCCTTGGTTGACAATGGCAGGCAGTGCACCTTGATCCCTACAGAACCTGTTTCCATTGCTGGTGTGACGGGGGGATCGCAGCAATTGACCCTGGTGGAAGCCGAGGTGAGCCTGACTGGGAAGGAGTGGCAGAAACACCCTGTAGTGACCGGCCCAGAGGCCCCCTGTATTCTGGGCATAGACTTTCTCCAGAACGGCTATTACAAAAACCCAAAGGGACTCAAGTGGGCTTTTGGAATAGCCACTGTGGAAACAGAGGGCATTAGGCAATTGAAAAATTTGCCTGGGCTGTCCGAGAATCCTTCTGCAGCTGGACTTCTGAAGGGGGAAGAGCAACACGTGCCAATTGCCACCTCAACAGTGCACCGCCGGCAGTATCGGACAAATTGAGATGCTGTGACCCCCATCCACAGAATGATCCATGAGCTGGAGAGCCCCATCTGGCCTGTGCACAAATCTGACAGAGAATGGAGACTGACTGTGGACTATCATGGCTTGAATTAAGTGACTCCACCACTGAGCGCTGCCATGCCGTTCATGCTGGAACTCCAGTACGAGCTGGAGTCCAAGGCAGCAAAGTGGTGTGCCACTATCAACATTGCTAACACATTATTCTTCATTCCTTTGNAACACGTGCCAATTGCCACCTCAACAGTGCACCGCCGGCAGTATCGGACAAATTGAGATGCTGTGACCCCCATCCACAGAATGATCCATGAGCTGGAGAGCCCCATCTGGCCTGTGCACAAATCTGACAGAGAATGGAGACTGACTGTGGACTATCATGGCTTGAATGAAGTGACTCCACCACTGAGCGCTGCCATGCCGTTCATGCTGGAACTCCAGTACGAGCTGGAGTCCAAGGCAGCAAAGTGGTGTGCCACTATCAACATTGCTAACACATTATTCTTCATTCCTTTGGCAGCAGACTGCAGGCCTCGGTTTGCTTTCACTCGGAGGGGTGTGCAGTACATCTGGAACTGACTGCCTGCATTCTCCACCAAAATTGTTGTGGTTTGACTGGCTTTGGCCAGTGTCAAACCACTACAGTTCTTATCTTTAGATACTTCAGATACATGTAGAGCAATTACTCTCAGGTATGATGCAGATGCTGTCAAATTAGGCTGTTACAGTATTATGCTCAGATGTTTCTGTAGACACCATGGTACTTAGATGCAATCTGAAAGCTCAGGAATCCTCATACCTTCCTATTTCAGTTTTGAACTTGATCTCCACTGCCTCACTTTGATAAGAAACCTAAATCTGTGATGAAATAATTTTGTAGGTACAGTGTATTTGCTGAATGAGATGAGGGGAATAGCAGTATGTAAATATAAATCTATCTAATCCACAAGAAATAGACATATTTGTCACCTTAGAATGTGTTTGTTGGGTTTTTTTTACCTCAGCAGAACTGTAAAAAGTAACTTGTAATGCCACATAAATAGAAGTATCCAGCCAGCTTGTTCCCTGCCTTTACTGGCATGACATTTCTTCTATTGATCCATTCAGTGTCAGTGAATCAACAGCACCACAGTGTTGTGGGAACAAGGTTGCATGCAGGTAGCGATGTTGGAGATTCAATCCCCTTGCACTGCACAACCAAAGACAGGGAATACAATGCAGTGAGGAAACCCATCTAACAGGGCATCCACAGCCTAATACATCACATTTTTCTTCCCTCCATGGGGCTCCACGGACATACACTACCATCCCTTTTTCTGCTTCATCCTTGTATTGCCAGTTGATCATGTATGTCGTAGTCCGCATAATCCTTTTTCCTTCTGTATTTTTTTAAGACTTCCTCTCTTCAACAACTGGCACAGCTTTCTGAAAATCCTGTAGCTTTGAATTTCATCTCTCTGGCTGCAAGTTCTCTCTTTTTGTGTGCAAATAAATGCAGTGGAGAAAAAATGTTGCGTCTTTTATTGATTCTTCTCCCACTGGCATATTTTTTACACCACATCTATTAGACCTGCATTATTATCCCACTGTCTTCAGGGGCTATGACAACTAGTCAGACTCCAAGGACTTAGTCTAACCCTGTAATAATTCTTATAGCTAGAACTGATTAAAAAAATAATTTATTATTTTCTTCTTTTGATTTTCATATCCTCCCCATGTCCAGTTCATGCAAGCGAAACCCTTTACAAAAAGGAGAAGAGTTAACTATGCTGTAAAATGTCAGTGGAACACATCAACTGTAACTATATTAAACAATCACAAAGTGGGTGACTAACTGTTGGCCAGTAGAAAGGAGTAGCCTTAATAGTAGCCTTAATAAAGTTCTTACGAGTAAATATGGTGAGTATTAGACAAGTGTGGCCAAAACAGAGATTCTGATTTAAGCTAAAGCACTAGAGAGTTAAGCTTAATAGACTGAAATAACTGGACTTCGACACTTCCATTCGTGCATGCGTGCTGAATCCAAATTAGTTCTTCTAAGCCTGAACATCTCATTTGATGAGTTTGCCTGAATAGAAATTATGTGATTGTAAACATGGTCTGTCAATTTAACTCTTACACAGGGCCTTCCTGTGTAATCAGTCTTTGCTAAAAATTAGTAACCATGTAAATGAGAAAATTCACTGTGTTTGGAGACTCTTTGGGAAAGGCAAATCTAAAGAGGAAAATGTCCTGTGTTGACAGTCAAAGCATTTTAGGATTCAATAACTTGAATGCTTAATCACTGACATATGTGAATCTCTATGAAATACAAACATTGTTCTATACATGTTCATCTGCCTTTTAATTTCACATTGCTTTTCACTGATTAGCTACATGCCATTTCTCACCTAATCTCCTTAAGCAACCACACAGAAAACTTTGTTTTTCTATTCCATTTGTGTTATTTCTCATGTTTCTCAAGCTGCCTGGGAGATGATGGCAAATTCCCTGCTGAGCTTTCCCCTACAAATCGTCATTTCTTTTGCTCCCACTCAGTCTCTGCCACAATTATACTTTGGACTAAACCCCTCACTTCAGAGAGTTCCCTGTTCAGGTACCACAGTAGAATAGTGAAAAACACTCAAATAATGGGTTAGGGCTCTGTGGTTAAGCAGATATTTAAGCAACTTTCCTGAAAAACAGATTTAGACCCCAAAGGCATATGAGAGAATCAAAATTATTTCATGTGGAAATAGGGGATATATAACCTGCTTGCACATTCATGTGGTATTGTCTACCCATTCCATGAATTTCTAATCCATCCATTTCTAATTCCATCAAATTTCTAATCCAACTAATCAGCAAGTTTCAACCTCAAGTAACACAGGAGTAAAAGTTTCATATTGTTAGTTTTGATTAATTTCATGGAAATTGTTGGCTTGTTAGAGGAGAATTAAATTTTATTAAGTCTTCATGAGAGACTAATTGTAGTAAGAATCCCTACTAGGAAATAAAGAATCTACTCAGGAGAGTTTTCAAGGAATTGACATTATATTAAATTGGTGCATGTTTGGGTTTCTTTCCCCTTCAATTTAAAATGGTAAGAGACTCAGCTGAATTAATCTTCTCCACACTTTTTTTTTCCACTTGGAGCTACCTCTGTCACAAAATTACTTCGTAAGCTAACTTTAAATGAATATACACTTGTGGATATGAGATTTGCCTTTTGCTCCATGCCATGTGAGACTGCACTGTTGCTAGAAAATTAAATAAAAACTAGAAATTAAACTCTGGAAGGCACTAAAAGTCTGCTGCCTGTTATGTGCATGGATTTCAAAGTGCCCTATTCATTTATTGAAAATTTATGAGACATGTATTTCTTGCACTCCTTTTAAAGATATACTCATGAAGACAGTCCTACACCATGAAGAGAAAAGGTAAGCAAAACAAGAAAGTCACCACCTTTCTGCAGGAGCAGAATTTGAACACAAGCATCTGGAAATCCGTGTAGAGTGAACCCTTGCTCCTAATACAAACCAGCAGGTCCAATATTAACGATACTGCACCATACCACAAATACAGATACCTGAAGTTCATCAGCAAGGTAAAGCAGAAGTGTTGAGATCATTGCTAATGTAGGGCATGTGTCATACTAGAGTACGACAAGAACACGCAGATACTGTACTTTTAGGTAGGAAAAAAGAAAAACATTTTATTTACACTTAGTGTCATATAGGGTTTTGGGAATGACTGTGGATTGGAGGATGAGTTTACTATTTTTTTAACTACACTGGTCAATTAAAAGGTTTATTAAACCTTTTAATTTCTCCGCCCAAGAGAAAGGAATGAAAACAAAAAGACAGTTAGGAAAACATGTGCTGTGTTTACATAAAACAGTGTGAGAAGCTCCATTACAGAAATGAAAACAACAAGAAGGCTGCAAATCAGGGTGACAGGCATGAAAGAAATTTACCCATGAGAACAACAGTAGTGTATCCAGAGGAAGATCTATCCCAACTCACTAAGTGATGGAAGCAGGAACAATCAAAGCCAGGTTTCCAAGCACATGACCAGGTTTCTCTGGAAGAGCCCTTTCACTTTCAAATGAGAAATATGATTTTTGATGTCCTAGAACTAGACAAGGTGTCAGTCCCATATGAGCCTCTTACGAGTTTGTTTATGCAGAGGTAACACCGAAATACCATGCATGGATGGAATATTTTCCTGAACAGAGACTTCAAGGAACAAGTGGGATTCCACTGCCCATGTAAGGCCAGACCAGAGCCAGACACTGAATTTTGGCTTGCAACCCAGGGAAAATGTTGCCCAGTTGTTCATCCACTGGCTAGTACAACTGATATGGCTAGATATCTCCCCTGTCAATCAGAAGTGTGTGGATACCCAGGGAAGTGCACTTTTCTCTAAAGAGCTGATCTCACTTCCCAGGGACTGCAGAAAAGGATGCTGATAGAGTCAATATAAAGAGAGTCCTCTGACTCTCAGATCCTGGCAGTATCCTGTACTTTTGGAGGTGAATACAGTTGAAAGTCTGAAAAAATTGTTGGCTTCAATGGTGAAGCATTGGTTTTGAGGTCATTCTAAAAAGATTTTTAACAGAAAGAGAACAATTGGTTTGAAAGATGAACTATAAAAAAGTGTACACTTGTGTATGTGTGCATGCACCCAAGGGACAGCTGAGGAGGTTTTACATGAACGGACTGTATCGGTAACCAAGAACATAGGAAGCAATAATCAAACTGCTAAACACTGGCAAACTGGAATTTTTTTAATTGACCCCAGAAAATGACGGCTCTCATAAGGTCACAGCCCATGCATGACCTGTCACTGACACCTTTCTTAAGGAAAGATGGCAATGCAGTTATAGTGTATCCTATGCTGATTCTTTTCCTCCTATCTTCACAAGAAAACACACTGCACTCTTGAAATTGTCTAAAAATCAGGAAACTAGGACAATGGGCTTATCTTGTTCATGAAGGTTCGAGTAAGCATCAATGTAAAATAGCTGAGGATTCCTGAAGTGTGTGAAAACCAGTTAATCCAAGAACCTACCACGACAAACCCAAGAGACACAGTGGAGACTCAGGAGTAAGCATCCGTTGTCCTCTGTGTTGTACATCACTGATCTTAGTTGGAGCAGCTGGGCACACTCATCTTGGTGCTGGTGACTTGATGTGAAAGTGTAAGTGCCAAGCTTTAACCTACTTAGAGACAGTTTAAAAATAGTACCTCACCCTCCCATAAGGTCTTGCACTGAGTTTCATTACATTTGTCTCCTACAGCATATATTAGTGGAAAAGTACAGAATAGTATGATGTAGGCTCACTAAAGACCCAAGGAGAAGATTAGTGGGACATGTCAGGTCACTTTGGGACAGAAAAACAGCAGAAATGTCATGGTTAATTGGTGACCAGTTCCCTCTTTGACTCCCAGCATAGGATAAAACCATGTAATTAGCTGACAAACAAGTCTGGGAAATCTCATTACAGTTCTGGGACTGAATTATTGTCAGGCTAGAATGAAATGGGTATTCAGCAGGTAAAGGTCAAGCTTTCTCGATTGTATGTCAGTGCAGAGGGAATGGAGAACCCCATCTATTCAATTCACAAATCCCAGAAGAAAATTCAAGTCATGGTGATATATTTAGCTGTCTAAAAAGGACACTCCCTGTGATGCAGCTGAGACTAGAGATTTTCTGACTTCATGGAGGCTGCAGCTCAAAGTATCACAGAAGGCAGAAACTGAAATAAATGAAGCAGCATCTACCAAGCAAACACTAATGAGAACTGAACTCCCAAGGGAATAAATGCAACTTGTGAGAATGGTGTTAAACCTCAGCCCTAGAAAAGAGAATTGAAGTAAAACCCACGTGATGATAATATCTTTCATGACAGTTTCTATCAAAGAACTTCCTTACTTTAGTTTAGTTGTGCTTCTTTTCTTTTTTCTTCAAATTATTTTTGATTCAGTTTTCACAGAGTTCAAGAAATGTTAAACTAAAAAATGAAGCCTCATGCTTTTCTGTCAAAACCACCTGAAAATCAAAATCTTCAGCAGAAAATGCTACAGATAAAACCTAATGATTCCAAAAGTTATTTCTCATTTCTGCTTCTAGTTGCTAGAGAAAAATGCTTTCAATAACAAAAGAAATTTTGCTTCACAAAAGCTTTCCTTTTAATTTTACAAGGAGCTACTTTGATCACAAAGAAGTCTAAAGCAGCTCTGTTTGTGGAAAGGGATTCCACAGAGCAAAAGGTAAGAATTTGGTATTTTTTTCCCTAGGAAAGATTGCAAAATACCATGGTAGGATCACTTTGTCAGCTTCTGAGACTAGGTGAGCTTTTGGAGAGGAATAAAAAGGATAGGAACACAGTGTTCCTCCTTTTAAAATAAAGGCTTTCAGAGCAAAGATACAGACACTCTTAGAAAACCAATTCTCCTGGGGCTTCAGGAAAGATAAAACTGTCTTCTACAGGTTCAACAGTAAGGGAAACTATTAACTGGAAAGTAGTTCTGTTTTCTGAAAGGGCATTTAAACATTGCCCAGGTCTTACTAGGAAATTCAAAACTGAGGGGCTTAATAATTAAACAACCTTTTCCACATGATTACCACATTGGATACAGAGCTGTGATTGAGTTATTGCTTGATAACACTACAATTTCATGTGGGTCCTATTTTAGGTTGATTACTTGCATTGCTTAATTATAAGGTACATCACTGCTTGAACTGATTTACTGTTTTGCTTATTGCATCATGTGATTCCCTGATTCACAAAAGCAATTATGCTCAAACAAAATCACTACCAGAAGCTTGGAGAATTGAACTCCTGCAGTGAGCAGACTGTGTCTTCCCTTGTGGGTTTTCATTATTGTGGATTTTTTACTTTACCCTTTTCATTTTTAAACGTTGTGCTTCTTTGTAAGTATAAAACAGCACATTGATTATTTGCTCTGGATGGATTGTGCAAGCTCATTTTTTATGGTGAATGAAGCAACATAGGTGAATAACATCCCTCAGCTGTCAGCTGGAATCAAACAGGGCTGACGTTGCTGTCAGTTTGTCAGGAATGGGTGGAGGATGGCAGCACACTCAGATTGTCGTGTTACCAGCCCTCCTCAAAGGAATTTAAAGTGATATTTTCCCCTGTATATTCCCGCAACCAGATTAGAAGATATAACCTATAAAAGAGGAATTACCATAAAAATTCCAAACAGAGGCTTGTCTTGTCCCCTTTTGGGGGCTTTAAAGGGAGGCTGGAGCATAGTTTGGAAAGAATTCAGCCCAAGAATTTTGAAGATGAAGTTAAAACTAAGGCCATATGTGATGTAGCACACTTGGGCTGTGGTGGACAGGTTTCTGTATTGTCACATCCAAGGTTAAATCCAATCTTAGGATCAGATCCTGACCCTTATAGGGGAAGGAAGTAACAGCAGGAGAAGTAGGAAAAGAATTTCTGAATTCTTTAATATCACCAAAATGGTAATACATTACCTGTTGTAGTAATTCTCAGGAAACTTCCAGTCTCCCACATCCATGTCTGCTTCATCTGACTTATCAGAATTTTAATCAGATCCAAAACTGCAGCAGGCAGGGAGGAACAACACCAAAAAACAATTTATTATATGTTCATCACAGAATCATAGAATGGTTTGGTTTGGGGGGAACCTTAAAAATCATCTAGTTTCAACACTCCTGCCATGGGCAAGGACACCTTCCACTAGACCAGATTGCTCAGAGCCACACCTAATCTGGCCCTGAGCCTCTCCAGGAATGGGGCATCCACAGCTTCTCTGGGCAACCTGTTTAGTGCCTCACCACGCTCACAGGAAAGGATTTCTTCCTAACCTCTAGTCTAAAACTACTGTCCTTTCGCTTGAAGCTATTATCTCTGGTCCTGTCACTTCATGCCCTTCTGTCACCTTCCTGTCCTCCCTGAAGAACCTGTATCTTCCATTCCAACTCTCCATTCATGGAGGCATCCCTTCATGTCTCAGTAAGATTATGGCCCTGCAAGTGGGCACATATCCCTAGCTCCTCTTGTTCATTCCCCATGTTCTGTGTGTTTGTACAAAGGCATTTAAATTTGGTCCCCAATGAAGCCAACTTACCAGCTGGAGTGTCAGGAATTCTTCTGTGAATTTTCAGGTGTTCTCCTTCTTACCTGTGATCCCACTGCAAGCTCTGGGATCTCCTGCTGACACTGACATCAAACTGGTTGGAGTGGAATGGGCAGAAGTTCCCATCTTCTGACACCTTGAGTTTAAAGCCCTCTTCACCAGCCTGTCAAGCCTATGGCCTTAGGTGCTCTTCCCCTTCTTGGACATACGGATCCCCTCAGTCCCCAGCAGACTCCATTTCTTGAAACAAGAAATAATGTCAGCAGAGAAGGGAATAGAAAATCAAACAATACTTGCTATGAGCAGAGCCTTGTTTAATGAAATCTCCTTTAGATTTGCAATCCATCCAAAAACTGGTGGGTGGCATGTTGCCAGGGTGGATTATTTCTGACAAAGGCACAACTCTGCATGTTTGTCAGATAAAGCTATCTGCTAGCAGGTTGACCAGATAGACTCTTAGTCCTTACTCCATGGTGAGAGCACACCAGACATCCATAGGGAAGAAACAGCAGTGCAGTTATGTGTCACAGGGAAAACTGTCCCTGTTGAACTAGGTGGACCTTGCTGCAAGGCACACATTAAAACTTACACAGAAACTTGTTGAAATTTTCAGTTATAGTAAATAAAGGAACATGTGTTGAGTGTGATGTCAAAGGGAAGGAGGCCTGTTCATACTTTAAGAAATCTCTGTTCTTGCATTTTGGGTAACTAGGCTGAATTCCAGGCTGCCACTACTGGTGTACTGGTTTTGGGTGGGATTAAATTAATTTTCCTTATAGCAGTTAGTATGGTGCAATATTTTGGATTTGTGACCAAAAAATTGTTGGTAGCATAGTGCTGCTTTAGTTATTTCTGATCAATGTTTGCACAGGGTCAGAATTTCTCTGTCATACTACACCACAGCAAGCAGAGTGGGAGTGCAAAGGAAGTTGAGGTGACACAGCCAGGACAGCAGACCCCAAATGACCAAAGGAATATTCCATACTCCATGCTGAGCAATAAAAACAGAGGGAAAGAAGGAAGGTGGGGATGTCCAGGGTTATAGTGTTTGTCTTTTGAACAACTCTTACATGTAACAGACAGAGAACACTCCTGATCTCCTGGGGGAGGCTGAACACCTACTGGCCTTTGAAAAGCAGTGAAAGAATTCCTTGTTTTGTTTTACTTGGTAGCACAGCTTTTGTTTTAACTGTTAAAGTTTCTTTATCTCAACCCCCAAGTTTTCACACATTTACCTTTTCGACACCCTTTCACATTCCACTTAGTGGGGAGTAAATGAGTGAGTGACTGTGTTGGGCTGGAGCTAACCCACTGCAGCTGGTCACGCAAATGTGGATAAATCATCTAACCCTGATATTGTGAGGTCTGTGACCAGCTCTCTGCTTTTACCACGCACAGTGCCATTTGTATAGGCTATGCACCTGCATGCGTGAAGGTCTTGTGCTGAAAGACTTGTGCTGGAAGTTCACTGCTGTTTCAGGGCCAGTGCCTCTCCACAGCTGCAAAAAAATGTGCTGCTGCACACATCTCCCTTGTTTGTCTTCTCTTTTGCTTCAGAAAACTTTTTTGTGAAGCCAAAGGAAAGCACTTATGTGCCATGCGACCCAAACTCACACGTCTCCTGGCAGAGTTGAACAAGAGAAGCTTGGAATCTTCTGCCCTGAACTAAGAGCTGCAGTCACAGGAGAAGAATCCTGTCCTAAGCACTCTTGCTGAGCTGATCTCCATTCACTTTTGAGTTTTTCAGTGCTGATGAGAATAAGCAATGGCAGCATGAGATTTGACCCCATGCCTTGATATAAAAACTGCCAGTTTGCTACTTAGATATGTTGGTGTTGCTCACACAGGGCCTGCACAAGCCACACTTGTGACGGTAGCTATGGAAGTCAAGGTCCCTCTGAATGGCTGCACAACCACTTGGCGTTCAATCACTCCTCCCAGATTTTGTTTCACCTGAAAACTGCTGAGGATTCACTTAGCCTGTGAGCCTCAGTCAGTATGAGTCTCAGTAAGGCATCTAAGAGTACTTAAAGTGAAGCAGTTTCACAGTCACCAAGACAACTGAGATATTCTAAGCCAGCCATTCCCATCCCTTGGCCCACCTGCCTAGGACTTTGCTGAGATACAGAGATGTACATACATTCAGGCTGATTACATTTTCTAGGCACCCAATTCTCAGGGATGTCACTAAACTTTACCGTCTTCTCTTTCCTGCTGAATCCTGATGTTCAAGACAGTGGACTGGTTTTGCAGAGGTGCTCAGTGAGTCCTGTTCAATGATCAAACTGAAAACTGTTTCTCCCCATGCACCAGGATAACAGAGATCTGCCCCTGCATGCAACCATCAGGTCAAATATACCAGTTACTTTGACATAAGAGCAGAGTAATCAGAAACAATGGCTCATTTCAGAACTTTTCTAGTGGCCAATCCTAAAGATACATAAAACTTTTCAAGTGCTTGTATTGAGACAAAATTACTGAAAAGTTTTTTGGGAGGAAAGAAATGATTACGCCTATGTATTGTTTTTTCACAAAGGCTCTCTTCCCAATAAAATAGGACTGAGAAGTGAGGTGTTTCTGTACATTTCTACTCTTAACATGGCAGTGGGAAGCATGAGACACTTGTTTGATTCACCAAGGCTGAAGAGAAATTAGACTATATGCTTAAAAAATGTTTCTGACAGGCAAAAACTTGTGATAGAAGAGGTGAAATTACCTTTGTTTCTAACCCTTTCGAAACTTAAACTGATTCCATTTTAATTGCCCTTTCTTGCACTGTTTCCTCGGCATAGATCCCACACCCATTAACTCCCTTCTGACAAACTGCTTGAAGTAGGTATATCACTAAGATCACACACTTCACTTCAAGGATTGTGCAAGGAAAAGTGATATTTTCTTCCATCTGAACACAGATATCAAAGATAATCATACAGCTGTCTAGATGGGTCAGCTAAGACCATATGAATGAAATAATGTTCTGGTCAGTTCTTTTGTTTGGTTTGGGATTTTTTGAGTTTTAGATTTAGTTTTGGTTGACTATTTGTTTGTTGGTTGGTTTGGTTTGGTTTGGTTTGGTTTGCTTTGCTTTGCTTTGCTTTGCTTTGCTTTGCTTTGCTTTGCTTTGCTTTGCTTTGCTTTGCGGAGATTTTTATTTGTGGGGGGAGTTTTGTTTGTTTGTTTGTTTGGGTTTTTCTTGTTTGGGTTTTTTAATCTGGAGGTTAGGCAAAACAAAAGGCCAATTCCTGCTTATTTTTTAATACTACACTTTTAAAAAACTGTGTGAGTTATTCTACTGGAAAGCTTTATTATCCAAATAACGAGAGCTAAAAAGGATTTTTTATATTTAAAATAACACCTTTTACAAAACAAGCAAAATAATCCTGGAAATTTTTCCTCTCTTAAAAAGCTTGACAATCTAAAAAGAACCATTTATTATAAAAATGAAGCCAGTAGAGAATAAATATATGAAGCTTTGATCACTACCAAATTACTCAGGGTTTTATAAAGCTGACCTCTCACTTCAATTTTAATTTCTCAAAGTCTACATTAAAGCAAGGTTTTGGTAGCTGTGAACTTAAAGCTAATTAAAATGAAATTACTTGTAGAAGTGAAGACATCTGGCTTTGCCATAAAAAATTACAAGTAAGTTTTTTAACACAGTAGAAAAGACTTGTCCCATGACTCACCTCCAATTACTTTACAAACTTTTTACCTTTTCTTTTTTTTTTTCCTCCTAGTAATTAACATTATGCTCTGGAGGTTTATTTCAGTAACTTTCTTGGGGTAATTGCCATGACATTCAACTAAGGTTATGCAGAAGGAGAATCCCTGCTTCTTTAGGGTATCTAGTCAAAGGAGCAATAAATAAGAACATACAGAGACAGAAACCAGACTGACAAGTTATAAGGGACGTCCCTATACAAACAATCCTGGTCAGCTGCACCACCTGGTGAGGTATCAAGAGTCTGTAGGCAAACCTGGACATTTGCAAAGGAGAAGGATGTAAAGTTGAGGATCTAGGATGTTGGAGTGGGTCAGTGGGACTACGCCAGCCACGGAGGAGATGTGCAGGGAAGAGGGAGCAGGGAGGAACAAGGAGGTGGGGTGGGCAGACAAGGGCACAGAAGGGGCCTGTTGCCTGTGAGCTGTGGCTGCTCAGTGGCTCATCCGGCAGAGCCCTGCACCTGGTCACCCCAGTGTGTCCTGCCTGCCCTCATCCACCTCACCTCAGCCACCTCCTTCCCTATCCCGGGCTTGTGAGTGCTGCAAGGACTCTGTGCCAGCTGCTGGGGGAGCAGCTGCTGGAGTCAGAGTGGGGCTGTGGGTGCCTCTGACCGGGGATGTTGGCTTCAGAGTGAGTGAGGGGGGTCTCAGTGCCAGCAACTGGAGCGAGGGGGGTCTTCAACCCCAGCCCCTGGGGCAGGAACTGTCTGTAGCCTGAAAAGCAGCTTCTGGGGTGAGCAGTGTGAGTGCATGTCTCAGCACTGTCAGCTGAGTTGGAGCACAGGTCACACACAGGGATGAGTGTTTGTACCTTCCCCAAAACCTGCTGTGCATGGAGAGCATGTGTGTGTGTGGGTGTGTGTGTGTGTCTGTACCCACGGCAATCTTCAAGCTGATACCCGATGATGAGCAGGGGAGACTCAGCTCCCAGCTGGGCTATCAGGTGAGTGGACAGTCCATACTGGTATTTGGGGGACCCATGAGTATGGGGTGCCTGTGCATAAGTGCTGTGTAGTCAGCAAGGTCACACTCAACATCCTTTGATGCACAGCAGAAAAGAAAATGTATTAGCAATTCTATCCTCATTTTTCATATTAATTGGCAACTTTGTGTTACAAAGCAACAAAAAGTCTGCTGTTCTAAGGAAAAGTGAGCTGAGACTAGAGCACAATACCAAGGCAGACATGAGCAGGTGAGCTCCCTCACCTACAGGGAGCCAGGATGCAGAGCAGCAGGTCCAAGTCAGGATCAGGGCCAGAGACACTGCTGAAGATCAAATACAATTTACTGATCAACCAGCACTTCTGTAATGATGAGACAGGTCTGAGCCCAAACCAGGAAGCCAAGCTGTTGGATCTGTGTCAGGGTCAGGCCTGACAAAGCGTAAGATCTGGCACAGATGTCGCTGCTGCACAGTTGTGGTGTGGGTGGCACGCAGGGCACTGCAGTAAAGCTTCAGGTAAAAGTAGTTCCCAAGGCAAAAGAGGGGCGTGCTCTTGTTTCTACCTTTCCTCAACAGAGCCCTTAACAGTGAAGGAGCTGATCTTGGTCTCAATCAGACCTTTTTAACTAATCCAGTTAAACTAGAAGGGGGATGTGCTCACATCATGTTGGGCCACTCAGCCAGATTTTCCAGACTTCATATGCTGATGCACTGAACATTGTCAGACAAAGCTTGGTATCACACGGAGAAGAGACTCCGCACCTCGGAGACAAAGCTGGCAAAGGCCCTGAATACTTCCTTCATTGCATTTTCAAAGCTGTCTCCATCACAATTGTTTGGGAGCTGAAATATTAAACCTGCTTTTGATGCAAAAAAGAAATGAGCAACTGTGTGCAATGTACATTAAAAACAGTGCACTGTGGTGAATTTGCCTTTGCCTTTACCTGTTGGTTAAAATGCTCATTTCCCAGCAGCATTTTTCTGACCCATCAGCATGCTGCTAACCTGCCTTCTTCCAGCAGCACTTCCTAGGAAAGAGGAAAGATTCAATAAGTGCTTGAGAACGATAATATTTGACGGCTCCAATGCAGATGATGTCTCTTATCCCCGCACCAAAAGCTATGAATGTGGTTTTTTCCTAAGCATGGTAGAAAGACAGTATAGCAGGGGCAAAGAGTTGAACAAGGACTGGCATAGGCTCCTTGGGCACAACAGGTCAAGGAGGCAAAAAAGCACAGAAGTAGCTTTTCAAGGACACTCATAGTGACAGAAGCAGAAGTTAATCTACTTGTTTTATGAGTTGACCCTATGTACCACCCGATTTTTGAAACATTTATGGGTGCCGCCTCACCCACAGAACTTACAATTCATGACATATATTCCTATGCTTACATATCTATTTATATATTTTCCACAAATATTTTCTACTTCCTTAAAAAGAAATTACAAACTCAGAAATTGTCTTCAAAGGAGACCAAATATATCAGCCAACCTTTGGGTGAACTCAGACAAAAAAAAGAAAATTAATTTATATAATTTGACACTGGCAACAAATGTATTTTTAACTCAAAGTTAAATGCCTATTGCTGTACTAAGTGCTGTGAGTACTCCAGTAGCATAAATTATGTGTTCTGCTCACACAGAATCCCCTTCTTTCAGGGTGTTCAATGTAAATCTGATCATGAGCACACTTGCTTTTAACTTGTGAGTTTTACATTCCTCTTCACTATGTCAGGGATCCCTCTTCACTTACGTTTTAATGTGAGATTCATAGAAATGCAAAGAATTCTTATCCTGTACCTATGATCTATCTATAATCACTACAATTATTTGTTTAAATGTGATTTCTGGCACCAGCAAGATTGAGGTTTGCAAACAGAAGGATAAGAGTTTTCAGTTACCCTTGAGCGGCCAGCGAAATCCCATCTCAGACATCTTTTCTGTACAAGAGAGGATGAGGAACCAGAACTTGTAGGTTAGAATGCTATCCTCTGCCAAAAAGAGGATTCAGTCTTACTGAAAGCTCTTCCAGTGATTCCACTGGATGTCAGAGCAGAACATTTAATTATTGTTAGGTTCAGTATGTCTTCAGTGTCAGTAAGAACCTGCCCCATTTACAGTATAGAAAAAATTCACTCATGGATTTTAGGAAACCAAAATGTCAGCCTATCCACTCTGTCTTTTTCCTACTTCATGTTCTACTTTCCTAAATATGGTTGTTGTTTCACCAAGGTGGGTGGAAAAAGTCCTTTGAGGATACTATATCTTCTTCATACATCTGCAAACGTGGGCTTCATGCCCTGCTTTGCCGTAATTTGTGTGAGCTTGGGAAAAACACTTTGCTTATTCACTAACAAGATAATAACATGAAAGAATATTTCCAGCTGTATCAGGAGAATAAATAGGAAACAATGCAGCAAAGATTCACTTGCATGAGGTAACAGGAGTCATTTGGAAGAGAAGACAGAAGGTAAGCTCTACAGAAAGGGTTTTTTTTCTTGGTTCCCTGTGTAACTCTGGCACTTATTCCAGCAGTACAGAAAATTATTTTCCCCCCTAAGCCTTGTTAAATTTCTTGTTGCCCAACAGTAGTGAGATACCAATTCATCTACTAGTGAAAACAGGTCTGAATCTGCCCAAGCTACATTTTATTTTGACTTGCGCACATCAGAAATGCACTTACATTTCATTATAGTCTCAGTTCACTGCTGCATGGGGAAAGTGAAGTAGTTAACATGGGTCTGTGGATTCAATCAAGACCCAGTGAAGTAATGATGATAATACATCAAGGAAAAATACTAGCATAAAAACTGTGCTTTTTTGCAAGTGATTTACAGACCAAAAGAAAGCACTTACTTGAAGGATGTAGCCAGTTCTAGCAAGAAACCCTTTGTTGAAATACCATGATCTCATTTCCAATCTAAATTACCAGAAAAAACCAAATCCTAAACAGAGATGGCAGATATTCCAAAATGCTTAGAGAAATTAGGCAGGTATTTCTGTTTAAGACATCATGGTCTCGATCTTCAGCTTAAATGAATCTTGGTTCATCTTGGTTTGAGAATAGCACATTAGAGCCCTCACTGGGCAATTCCCACATCCTTGATGTCTTTCATGGTAGATGTCCACTTGCATAGCTCCCATGTATTCTGCAGTCTCTTTCCTTGGATTGACTTCTTGTATATGTTTAGGTGAGCAGTTACTACCTCCAGTAATTTTGACATTGCTCCAGGGTTCTGTCTGGCCCTGCTGGATCAATCCAGACAGTAAAGCACAGACACATTTCGCAATCTTTCTTTCTGAAGAAGTGCCAACTGAGCCTGGTGTCCCATCTCTGTCATATAGCACTAATAGCCAAAAAAAGATAGACTTATCTTTACAGAAAGATATACCACTAATTTGAGAAATCCAAGAGCCTGGAGTACACAAACCTAGCAACAGCTACAAGAGAAGACGTAATTTCTGTATATGTAAGAATAATTCCAACTGCAGCTCAGCACTTTGGTTAACCAGCCTTCCAAATGTCACCATGAAGAAGTTAACTTCTGCATTTTATCAATAGAAAATAAACACTTCCCACCAGTCTGGGATCTGACATCTACATTGTTTCTTTACAGCAGCAGTACTTCATTCAGCTTAGCAAGAGCATCTGAGTGCTCAGTGCTAGCTCCATGAAAGCACTGTCAGAGAGGGTCAGCATATCATACATCAGAAGGTACAAGAAAGGCATGAGCTACATCACGTCTAAGACACTGCAGCTTCAAGAGTCTGAGCCTTCAGCTGTAGCAGGAAGAGACTGTGCCTGTGAAGTAAAAGTGAAAACTTTGAACATGATGAAGGCTGGAATCTGATGATGACTCACTTTAAGAGGAAGGTCCTGCCACAATCAGAGACTTGCAGCAATACATTCACTGTCCTCTTAGTTCATGAGGAAATGATGCCAAATGATCTTTTCTTGCAGATGAGTCTGAGCCTCCTGGGACCTCTAGACGGAAGCAGTGAGTGGTAGTGGGAGCGGTAGGCAGCTCTACTACAGGTAATGGAGCTGACTTTCCATTGAGGAAGCCTTGCTGCTTGTTGGAGGCTCAAATTCAGGATACCTAGGAGAAAACTAGAGCATATTGATAAAAACTTCTTGATACAGGCATTTGAGGAACCAGCAAAGAAAGGCTCTGCTGAACCTGATTCTTATAAACAAGGAAAAATTAGTTGTTAATTTGTGAAAGATGGAGGCAATCCTGGTTGGAGAGACAATGAGGTCATGGATTCCAGGATTCTAAGAGGAGGGAGCAAAGTAAACACTAGGGCCAGCAATATGGACTTCAGGAGGGAAAAGTTTAATTTCTTCAGGTACCTGTTTGGAAAAATCCCTAAAGATACAGTTCTGGTGAGAAGAGGGATCCATAACAACTGAGGTGTAATCAAGGATCCACCCTAAAATTTTACCAAGAGCCATCCTTTAAAGTAGGAAAGCAAAGCCAGGCTGCAGGAAGCCTGCATGGATAAGTCAGGAGCCCATGACTGAACTCAAACATAAAAAGGAGCTATATAGGAGATGGAAGTGGGTGCAGGTGAGGAGGAGCACAGAGACACCCTCAGGTTCTGTAGGGATGAGGTCAGGAAAGTTCAAACCCACTGGATTTGAATCTAGTGAGCTACAACATGAAGACCTTCTACAAGTATACAGACTTGTTTCAGACATAAAAAAGTAAGACAAGGGAAAATACGTCTCCTCCCCTAACTGGAGAGGGACCATGGTGACCAAGTTCATAGAAAAAGCTGAAGTATTCACTGCCTTCCTTGCATCAATCATTACTTGTAAAACCAACATTCAGGAGATTCAGTCCCTTGAGAACAAAAGTCTTGAGCAAGGAAAACTCACACTCAGCGAGGAGAAGCAGGTTAGGCAGCAGTTAAACTGGATCTGCAAGCCCATAGGGCCTGACAGGATGCACACACAGGTGCTGAGGAACTGGACTGGGGCCACTGCAAGGCCACTAAATTATCTTGGAAAGGTCACAGAGAATTGAGGAAGTCCCTGAAGACTGGAAGAAGGCAAATGCTGCTCCCATTTCAAGAAGGGAAAGAAGGAGGAAGCAGGTAATCTCAAGAGGCCCCTTCCGATCAAAATGCTTCTGTGTCTGATGAGAGACGGCTGCAAGCAGACAGCATGCAAGTACTAGAAGGGCTCAATACTTTTTGTGGACTGCCAGGTGCAATTGCTCAGAAACCCTCCTTCACCTTTAATTTTCAAATTAAATGTTTTCTTTTTCCATTTTCTCCCTATGCTAGTATTGCATAACAGAAACCTGATGAGAATGATCTCTGCAATTTGATTCTTAAAAGTTCTTACAAAGTACCTGGTGAAAATAAACATTTTCATGAGATAAAATGTTTTAAAATATACATTTGCATCTGAGGAACATCACATCCTATAAGGAATAAATTAGTGCTTCACCTCTTATACAAGTACATGCTAACTATATATTCCATGATTGAGCAATGCTTGGTCAGCACAACCAGGTTACTCTTAAGACTTTTATGATCTGTTTGTATTTAAAGCTTTCCATTTTCACACATAAACTAGCTGATAGCCTTTTGTGAAAAAAAATTGATATACATGTACTTGCCCAACTAATAAGGACATAAAAGAATGAAAATGCTTAAAATATTTATATGAAAAATGTACCATCTACTGTCTTCAAATCAGTAGTGGTGTCAGCCTAAACTAATTTAAATTGAACAAGGAAGAAAAAGACAACTTTAAATATTGACTATAATTAAATCAAGCCAAACTAGTTTTGAATTCTAGCCAGACAGCATTAATATTTCTCTTTCCTCCATCATGCATGAACACAAACAGAATTGAGAAATAGCACACATAAATAATGTTATCTCTCGAAAGACATCTGTATGCCATAGAATATCACATAGCCTAAAACTTAAGCAATCCTAATGAAGTATGATTTTAACTGTTTCAAAGACAGCTAGTTTCCATGCAAAAGATTTTCCCCATACAAATCAGGGTCAAATAAAACATTCCAATATAAAGGAGAAATAAAATCCTACCCTATCTTTCTCTTAAAAAAATCCAGTCAATATGTTTGGACCAATTTTATGACAAATTCTACACCAGGATATCAGCTGCCTTGTAATTAGGCATTGAAGTGGGCCAGAAATGTTTTCTGTGGCAAACCAAGCTTGGCCAAGAGAGAGAGGAAAACACAATAAAAAATGAGTTATTTGTTACACGATACCTAACTGTCCACAGTTGTTGACCTTGTTAAAATATTAACTATTGTACTTTCAGAGCAATAGGATGATCATCAAATTTTTGTAGTTCCTTTCAAAGATCTTTTCACAAAGGTGGCTTAGAAATAGTGTCTCCTAAATGGCTGTAAATGTGGATTCTAAGCAATCAAATGCCTTTTTTTTTTTAAATCTTGAATAAAAAGGTTTTAATTCCTAAGAATAGAATATATGTGAAGGAGAAATAGAGAGAAAGCAAACTTCTCAGCAAATGCATAAAAACTTGTCAGTTTTGCTTGATGCAGGCATGAACATTTCCCCTAAGCCAGCCTTGTCTCCATACTTTTGTCTTGTGACTCAAATGTCTCTCCAGGTAAAAGGTGACCACACACACTCTTGTGGGAAATTCACTGCCTCTAGCTGCAGCTGATGGGATCAGTTTGAGCTTGGAAAGTGTTAGTAGAGGCAACTAGGTACCAAGCAGGGATCTGAGGATTGCAGGTGTGCAGGCATCATAAAACCTCCGGCAGGGCTGTTAGCAGGTCATGAACATGCATGCACTAAAGGAAGCTCATTGTGCTTTACCTATGTTTTCTATTAGTGCCTGAGTGTTTCTTGATAAAAACAATGGCAAAACAGCATCTACATCACCTGTAATAGTAACCAGGTGGCTGTCTCCACATTGGCTGGAGTCCTGCAAAGGCTCTAGCTTATTGCATTTATACTCCATAAATGCAGGCTGTAAATTCTCTGTGACCTTTATAGGCTTATTTTCCTTTTTTGTCTCTAAAAGCAGAGAGACACCATTGTTCCTCTGGTATGTAAGGGAATTGAAATGAAAAAAAAAATTTAATATGGGCCATTTCTGGGATCTGGGAGCTAAGGGCAGAGCAGTAAGTGTCACAGGGCACTAGAACTCGTTCAAAAGCTTACTATCTAGATGGGATAGAGCTGGCAACCAGAGCTGAAGTCCAGGCTACAAAAGAGTTGCTCACAAGAGTTCCCTAAAATAGCTTCCTTTACTTGATTCTTCTTTCAAGAAGGCTTCTTTGCATTGCTCTGATGGCATTACTAATTTTACACAGACATGTTTTTTCATCCCAGGCATATTTCACAGCCATGTTAAGAGATTCCTAAAACTGAGCTGAATACTTGTCTTGGTGAAAAAAAGCAGCAGAGAGGTGCTATGATCACACCATACAGACCAATCAACACCAGGACAAGGTCTATAGAGCACAGAAATCCACACCTGGGTTTAAAAAGGGGAGTCAGTGTTGCCTCCAAGGAGAAAGGGAAGGTTTTGCTCTGAAAATCAGACTCATATGCCCACACTTTTAATTTAATGACTATTCAACTTCCAAAATTCTTCCACAAGGAAAAGCCAGGTGAAAGGTTGACACAAAACTGAGATCCCAGATAGCACTTCTGAGCTGCTCCTGTCTTTTCTCCGAAACAGCTCACAGCTTTGATATGTCTAAAATCTGTCATGAATTCAAATAATTCACAAGTCATATGAGTTGAAACACTAATGATAAGTTTGTAGAGTTTCTTTCCTGAGATTGGTAACCCTCTTGAAATGTTTATTTTATCCAGAAATGCTTATCTATTAAAGTTCAGGTGATGATTTTGTCCAAAGTGAAATAGGGAAACAGATAAGAGCTTTCCTGCATCTTGAATTTCATTTAAAATACTGACCAAAGCATACGGTATTGAATAATTTTAACTTATTATTATTGTCTCCTCTTGCTTAAAATTGGAGACTATTTTACCTACAGCTACAAAAGTGAAAATTAACAACAACATATCTGTATTCTGTAAATAACTGAAAGCCCCAAGTCCTGTATCACAGTTTGCTAGACACCAAACAAGTGTTTCCCAAGCCTCCTCCTAGGCCAAGCTTACTATCTCTCGTGTACTGTATGGAGGTCTCATCACAGAGAGACCAAGTTTGAAACAGAGATGTTTCTGTGTGAGAAAAATTATTGCTTCCCTGTCCCTTGTTCGGTTCTCTATTCACCCTTCCTTCTGTGACAGATCATAATAGTCAGCTGTGGTTACACAGATCACTCCCTCAGCTGCATGCAGCCTCTGTACAACCCTCTGCTTTGGAGTTTCTTTGAGTTGCTTACACTCACAAACCTTCTCCTTAGCCAGTTTCTTCACAATTCTCTCTACCTTCCCGTTGTTCCTGTTGAAGGGGTCATTGGGAAGACCAAACCCATGTCTTTGTGCCCTCTTCTTCTTCCACAAGGCAGAGAACTGCAGAACAAATTGGGAAGTTGAGGCTGGCTGAAAATTAGTATGTTTAGAAGGCTGACAGTAACACGCATCAGAATGGCAGAGATATCTCATTGTATCCAGCTAAGAACTGTGGTTCTTCAGAAAAATCACACTATCTCCTCTGCTTTCCATTTGGAACCTTCAGGTTTTTCTAAATATGACTGGAAGCACCAATAGAGAATTTTATGAACATGTTCTCCTAATAATTAGTAAGTACTGGCCCACTGAAAATCTTTGGAAGAGGATTTTATCAGTTAGATAGAAACCAGATCAATATTGGAAACCTACTAACCAAGTATTTGTATTTCTTTATGTGGCACATTAGCCTTGGCTGATTGCCAGACTCCCATTCAGCCCGTCTCTCACATTGCCTCTTCAACAGGACAGGGTGAGAAAATTAGATGAAAAAGCTCTTGAGTTAAAATAAAGACAGGGAGACCACTTACCAATTGCCACCATGGGCAAAACAGACTCAACTTGGAGAAAACAATAAAATTTATTGCTGATTAGAAATAGGGCATAATGGTGAGAAACAAAGACAAAACTAAAACACCTTCCGCTCTCCTTGTGATCAAGTCCTTCTCATGATCAAGTTCTCTCCTTCACTCTCAGTTTCCCCTAATGAAAATGGCACAGAAGGGCTTTACAATCAGTCCATGATGGATCATCTCTCCTCCTTTCTCCTATTCACACGTTTCCGCTGCTTCAGTGTGGAGTCCTTCCCCACAAGATACCATCTTCATAAACTGCTCCTGTGTGGGTTCCCCACAGGCTCCAGAAAACCTGACAGAAAACCTGTTCCTGCATGAGCTCCTCCCCATGGGCTGCAGCTCCTGCCAAGATTCTGCTGTAACATGGGCTCCTCACGGCTGCAGGTTCTTTCAGGATATCTCCACCTGCCACAGCGCGGGGTTCTCAGTGGGCTGCACTGTGGATACCTCATCCACGGTGGTCTTCCACAGCTACTCTTGTCTGCTCTAGTGCCTTTCCTCCTTCTCGCCCTTTGGTGTTTACAGGGCTGTTTCTTACATATTTTTCCAACTCTTTGCTCTTAAAACTTCTGTGCAGCGTTTTCTGCCCTTTCCTAACTGCCTTCCCAAAGATGTCATTGTTCAGCTGTGGGGCTCAGCTGTGGGACTTGGCTCTGCCCTGCAGTGCGTCTGGCACACAGCAGCCCCAAGCTTCCTCACAGATCCCACCCCTGAAACTTCTCCCATCCACTCACTACCAAAATGTGGACATGTGAACCCAACACACGTTTCTAACACTTTCTTACTGTCACACCAAGCTAGCACGGGAAGAGTGAGAACTCTTTCTCTTTTCCCTTGCCGTAAATTCATTGTAGAAAATGAGTTAACAGGATAAACCAGGACAATATCCATTCATAGCCACATGTATTTCATAAAAACCCACAAATAATTATAATGATAACTTTTCTAGATAACCCTATTTCTAGAAAGAAAAACCCTGTATGATTTTTTTCTCTGCTGTATTTCAAAGTTAGCAGCAAACTCAGGATTTCTTTACTTCTTGGAGCTGCGAAGTTAGGACTTTATACAGCTGGTGGCTTGTTCAAGGATACTGACATCACCTTGTACAATTTCTGTTTCAACCAAATGGCAAAGTGGGTAGAGTAACGTTTGAAGCTATAGGAATGTGGCTCAGATAAAACAGGTGATATTCCATGAGGGGTTTTTGTCAGTCAGTATGAAACAGATTTTAATATGTGTTCATGTAACTTCTGGTGGGGGAAACTGGCTCCTTTGGGTTGATGAGACTGAGTTCTACCCTTCATATTCAGTAAGGGAGTCTGTTTTCTCTTTCCAAGGCTGCAATATATAAACAGCTTGCTGCTAGGAAATGGTTCCTTACTGAGAAGCTAGGGAGCCATGTTCCCCAGGAGAGTGTTCAGAGTTCAAGGAGCATCAGGACAGCCCTCTTAGTCATGACATTATTTAGTTTTAGGACTTCTAAGTAAAAGGAAGTTCAACTCAGTGTTTCTTATGCGTCTCTTCCAAACTGAGGTATTCTGTGACTCTATAAGTGAGACCACAAATTCCACCTGTGTTGCTTCTTTTATTTGTAAAAGCCACAGCTATTCATTAAGAGAAAATCTCTCTACATGAGCATGTACTTTGTCTACAGTTTCATCTCTGCACAGGCAGGGAATTGCTGTCTTCTAATTTTAATATTGGAGATAGGTGACATCTGCATGGGTGATCAACAAGTGTCTTCAGAGGTTGCACTGTAAAGTGTTGGAAGAGCTAAGCACATGTGTAGAGGCTTCATACCAGTTGGGAATCATTCAGGTACCCTGCAAACAGTTCCAAGACAGTCAGAAAATGTGACTTGGAGAATTGCATCACAGAAATGTTACTTCCAGACAGGGCTTACAAGACAAAGAAATTGAGAAGTTTGCAGAGATCACTGAGGGCCAAGAAAGTGATCTTCTGCACAGAGATGTACAAACACTAAGTCACAAATATAACTGGTTTTCAAGTTAAATTTAATTATTTTTAATGCCTATCATCATAGATGGCACTATAAAAAGTTCCACAAGCCACTGTACAAGAAAGAAGAAAGAATATATTTTTATATCCATGCCTGAAGGCAAAAAAGCCAACTAGAAGCACAGGAAAATAAAGAGTTATCAAGGGCACTTTCCAACTGAACACAGACCATGCAGACTTTGTTAGAATTACCACTGGTAAAATTCCTGATTAGGAAAACACAAAAGTCAAACATCCTTTCCAAGCAACCCAGACAATGGACCCCTTCATTTGTCAAAGACAGTCTCACTATGGTGAGTTGTGGTGCTACCCATCTGTAGCCCCAGCAGAGATGGGCAAGAAGGCAAGTAAGGAGTACTAGTTTTGGCTGTGATGGAGTTAATTTTCATTATAGGAGCTCATGTGGTGCTAGGTTTTAGATTTATGATCAAAAGACTGTTGGTAGGGTAGGAGTGTTTTTGTTATTGCTGAGCAGTGCTTGCAAAGCGTTGTGATCATTCCCCCCAATCTCCTCAGGCTGCTCTATGATCTCAGGAATTCTTGTTAAGCCTTGGTCCTAATTAATGGCTGTGGATCATTAAGCTCCCCTTGAGCATATCAATAGTTCCTCAGAATTATTCTGTTCCCCAGAACTTCTGTTGCCTAACAAAATTCTGTTTTCTAATGAATAGCCTTGGAAACTTATTTTTGTCTGAATCACAGCTGGAGTGAAATAATATTGTTACTGGAGTTTTGAGGAAAATTATTGACCTCAGCTGAGTCCAGGATGGAAGCTGATGGAAGACTAAAGCCAAGCATCTCACAAACCTATGAACGTGGTCCCACGGGAGGCCCTTTGAGGTCCCATGCCCCCAGGGCTCTGCCAGCATGTCCCTTGGAGCAGGATGTGCCTCTCGGTGCTCATCAACCCACAGGTTTGAGACTCAAAGGAGCTTTGTCAAACACTGACAGTGGGGCCTGGGCTGGTTCTCCCTCCTCGAGGCTGAAGCCTTTGGCCACTGAGAGATGCAAAGGCATCCAGTGTGTGTATTTCACTGAACTCCAGGGGAGCTTCAAACAGGTGCTTGTACATCTGCGCACACACACAAATATTTGAATATATACATGTCTGTGTCTGTGTGCACGTGTGAAAACTGACTTCAACACTTTATAGCAAGTGTAGCATCAATGCTGCCATCTTAGATCAAAATTAAGTTATGTGGTCATGGTAAAACTTACAGAATCGTTCTGTAAGAGTTAAATCAGTCGAGGATTAAGTGCTGCCAAATCCTTTACCACCGAGCAATTCCAAGGGTAGGTTTGGCAAGGGGTCCATTGTGAACCTTGTGACTCCATGGGAGGATCTCCCTTCCCCTTCTACACCCTTATATTCTCCATCCTCACCCTTTTGCATCCCCAGTCTCTGTTGTGTGCCACTCCAGATTGATTCTAATCCAGTTCTCCTTTGTGTGCTTTATCTATGTGGTAACAGGGCAAACCTTGCCAGGGAACTTACTCATGCTTTAACAAATTTGTAATAAAATTTATTTTGTTTATACCTTTTGCAGAGTTTCTTTAAGCAATCTTAACCATCCATTCACAACAGCCTTCAAAGACTTTTCTGTTTGTCACGCCACCCCACAAGCAAGCAGGCTGGGAGTGCACAAGAAGTTGGAAGGCGGTACACCTGGGACAGTTGATCCCAGTGACCAAAGGGATATTCCACACCTTATGGCACCACATGCAGCAAAAAAATCTAGGGGAAAAAAGTAAGAAAGCTGTCATTTCAGAGTTACAGCACTTGTCATCCCAATTAAGGGATGACAAGTGCTGTAACTTAAAATGCTGAAGACTTGCTTTTCTGAAATGGTAATATCTGAGTAATTGCTAATGGGAAGTAGAAAAGACTTTCTAATTTTGCTTTGCTTGATCGGGCAGCTTGTTCTTTTCCCATTAAACTGTCTTTAACTCAACCCATGAGCTTTATCACTTTTATTCTTCAGATTCTCTTTCCCATCCTCCTGGGGGAAGAGTGAGCAAGCAAGCAGTTGGGGGGTTAATCCACAATACATGGTTTTATCGAGAAATGGAACAGCTTCCTTCCAGGACAGAGATGAACTTTCTCAATTGTCATTGCTTTTGGCATGCTATAGTGTACATCTAGGAAGACAGCTGGAGTGCACTGGAGCAGCTGTCCATGGGCAGTAGGACACTGTAGGCAATTGAGGACGAGTATCTGTCTTCCCAAGAGATGTGACAGAAGTCAAAAGTCTCATTTGCCCACTTCTTCATTCCCAGTGTCCACACTACTCCCTCAATTCCCATGCTTATACTCTCCAATACCTTGCATTACACAGGTAGCTACAAGGACAGAGAATTCAGTCCTTGTCCCCTTCTTCTGACAATGACAAACTATTCTGCTTCCCTACTGATCTCCAACTCACCAAGCACACTAAGATGCTCAAATTATATTCAAGTGAAGCTTTTAAGTTTAGCACTTACCAGGCAGGTGTTTGCTAGTCACAACAAACCAATTTAAAATGGCATAAACACCACTGCTTGAGAAAGAACCTGATACAGACAATCCCTTCTGTATGCAACACTCTGCAGAAATCCTACATTCCTAAATACAGTGTTTTGTCCCTGACAGTTTTATCCATGAGTATGCTTCTGTTATGTTATTGGATGGACAGGGCTGGACACAGAAGTGTTTCCTACTTCAGTCATGTCACACAAAGACAAAAAGTAATATCCCAACATTCTCTCATAAATAAGGACTAGCCCCTTCTTCCCCTTCACAACAACTGCAGTGCATTTTGCCAGCATCCTGCTTAGAATGAACAGCTCAAGTTTTAAGCAGCATCGTTCACCAGACATTCTTTCCCATAGACAGAGATGTTCGATGGCTCTCCACAGCAGTTCATTGGTGTGGAAGAAGGACTATGAGGAGACAGTTTCATGTTTCAGAGTATGTTCCGGAATCTTCATAGAATCGTAGAATGGTTTGGGTTTGAAGGGGACCTTGAAGATCATCTAGTTACAAAATCCTGTTGGGACACCTTAAATTAGACCAGGCTGCTCAGAGACCTAACTGGCCTGGCCTTGAAAACCTCCAGGGGAGGGGTATCCACAACTTCCTTGGACAATGTGTTTCAGTGCCTCACCACCCTCACAGTAAAGAATTTCTTCTCAATAACTAATCTAAACTTACTCTCTTACAGTTTGAAACCATTCCACCTTGTCCTGTCACTATGTGACCTTGTAAATAGTCCCTCTCTGTCTTTTTTAAGTTTCTCTTTAGATACTGAAAGGCCACAAGTAGCCTTTTCTTTTCCAGACTGAACAATTCCAGTTCTCTCAGCCTTTCCTCATAGGAGAGGTACTCCATCTCTCTAATCATCTTGGTGTCCCTCCTCTGGACTCACTCCAGCAGGTCCATGTCCTTCCTGTGCTGGGAGCCCAGAGCTGGATGCAGGGTTCCAGGTGGGCTCTCACCAGAGCAGAGCAGAGGGGCAGAATCCCCTCCCTCCCCTGCTGCCCACGCTGCTTTGGATGCAGCCCAGGACACGTTTGGCTTTCTGGGCTGGGAGTGCCCATGGCTGGGTCACATCCAGACTCTCACCCACCAGCACCCCCAAGTCCTTCTCACAGGGCTGCTCTCCCTCTGCTCATCCCCAGGTTGTGCTGGTACCTGTGTTGGTACCCTGACCCAAATGCAGCACCCTGCCATTGTTCTTTTTAAACCTGATGAGATTCCTACATAGCCACTTCTCGAGCTTCTCTAGGTCCCTCTGGATGGCATCCTATCCTTCAGGAGCATCAACAGCTTGCAGAAGACCAAGATACTAAGCATGTGGAACCAAAAACAAGTCCCATTTTACAACTGCCTGATTTGTGTGCACTACTTTGTATGGGTGTGGTTCAAATATTCAAAAAAATACTTGAAAAAAACAAAACCATATTCAAAACACACGTGCTGTGACTAAGTGGGTTTACGAGTGGATTGAAGTGCAGAGTTAGGTCATTTGAACAATTTCTTTAGAAAGTCAAACACAATAGCAATATGTTTACATTCTACAGGGTTGTGAATAGGGGAAATCTTGAGGATTACAGCTTTTCCAGGCTACTCAGAACCCATGACAAAAAAATGTACCCCGGTCTCCATATCAGCTCTGAAGAGAACTGTGCTTGTAGAGCGCAGAGAGAACAAGTAGAACAAGAAGAGAAAAGAGAACAAGAGAACAAGAACTGTTGAGAACAAGTCTTGGCAGGAACAGCTGGACCTCATACAGGCATGTTGTCTCACACTAGTAGCACTCCCTTTTTTGCATTCAAAGAGAAGGCAGCAGCAGCAGCCTGTTCAAAACCAGCCCTACATTGCACAGACCACTGCTTTGTTGCCCTTTTGGAGAAGCAGATTGCCAAGTGCAGCAAGGGGTCTCGGCCTTTCTCAAACAGAGAAGTTTTCCTGCTTGGATTGCCAATTCCCAGGGATCCCTGCAAGCCCAGTGCTAGTATAAGAAGGAGCTCACTCCAGCTTGCTGCTCCTCTCCCTCAGAGCACCATAAGTGTTCGCATGTGAAAAGAGTAAGGTCTCCTTCTCCACCCTTCTTGGTGCCAAAGCTCTTACATCACTGGACTGCAGCTTTTAACAGCTGACCCTCATTCAGACTGAAGCTCTGGCAAAGCCCAAATGGTAATTTAATCTATTCATTCTAGTATTTGAGATTCTAGGGGAGACAGAATGCAAAGCACATAATGTTTTTGCTAGACAAAAACAGAGTAGAAAGGCCCAGGCTTCCAGCAACACCAGATCTATTGTAAAATATGTATTTAGAAAAGGCTTTGAAGATGAGCCAGCACTTTGCATCAGATGACAGGATGTGATTACAAAGGAGTCAAACTCCAATTACAGTGTCATTACACTAAATATGCTTTTTGGGTAAAGTACAACTAATTAATCCAAACTAGACTATTAATTACATTTTCAAGATTAGTGCCCCTTATCTTTCATACTCAATACATGTGGCTGGGACTCTCACTGCAGCTTAAATATTTCCATTCAAGAGCTAGAGGGCCTATGCAAATCTTAGCCTAAATTTTTGTGACTTAAGACCATTAACCATTCTGAATTGATACAGAAATAGATCTCCATGCTGCAGTTAATCTTCTGTTTATGTGAGACCACTAGTAAAAAAATACTTACATAATTAGATACTGTCTTGTAGAGCAAAAGCAGAAATCTACATGAACTATGTATTTTTTCTGCTACTTTCTCTGTGTGACACCAGGTTCCCTCAACAATGTAAAACAACAAAACCCATAAGCTCTTAAATAGCATGGTTCAGATGAGAAGCTGATTTAGTTTTGAACTGGAAAAGCAGCCTATTAGGAACAAGATCACAACCTCACAAGAGGCCTGCAATATGAGAGCTCTGGATTTTCAGCATTGCTCAGCCACTGCAGAGGAAAGGCAAGACAAAGAAATTCTGATATGGACAAGGTTATCTTCAGTTTTCCCATCACACACTTTTGTTCATGGTCAGTGCAAGACTGAGAAGAGAAACCCATAGAGCACGGTGGCACAGGGGCCTCTGGCAGTTCTTTCAGAGTGACAGATATACATGACAGTTTGTAGTGGAAAGCCAGCTTTCCCTGGATTTGGCTGAGTATCTGCTGAACAGCAAGACATCTCTGACAGCCAGCCTCTCCAGGGGGCTTGGCCCATTCTTCTGCAATGTTCTGTTCATCTACAGAATGATTTTTTTTCATTCCTGATTACTTAAGGAAACCAAACAAAGAAAACTTCCTTGAACTTCAGACTTTTAATTCTCACTCCTCAAAGAAGCCATACCTTCTTGTGTTTATTTCTCACAACCCTTTCATTCTTGAGGTGGTACTGTAGCCTTAGCTGGACTCACAGCTAGCAGCTTATTTCTGCTATCAGTTCAAGGAGGATGAGGATCTGGCTGGTGTCTTTTTCTGCAGGAAAGATTTGTCCAGCTTTTGTGACAGCACAGAGGGAAAAAGTAGCACTCCTTAAAATGGTGTCTGTTCAGGGTGAGTGATGGAGGTGGTCTCTCAGGATCCCTTTAAGGTCCATTTTGCAGCACATGGGGATCTCACAGAGATGAGGCTAAATAAGAATCTCAGTTGAAATAGCTTTGCAGTGAAGTGGTGTATTGGCTGAAGCTTGAATTTTTTGGTAGCAAGGCAGCATCAACTGTAAGTGTTTAGATTTTTCTCAACCATATATAATTCTCTTGATGGAAAAACACCCACAAGAATAAATGTTTTCTCCTCTGATTTGACAAGAGGAATAGGAGAAATACCAGGGAAAAGGAATTTTTAGACAAGTCTCCCTTGTTTCCAGCTGTCACAAATCCAAAGTTCTTTCTCATACCTCAGCTGCAGAATTTTTTAAAATCTCACAGGCTAATTCTAACTCAGCTTAAGTATCCAGCTTCCCAAGAAGTTTAATTATGTTTGTCATGGGATGTCATAAAATTCTCTGAAAGGATAGTCTTTAATTACAATCCTGTTTGCTTTGACAGCACATTTGTGAATTGTATGTAACATGATTATTTTGACTACCAGTAAGCAGAATTAAAACATTTTTCTACAAGAATGAATTAAACCTGCCCCAAGGCTATTAGGTTCTGGTTATTTATTTTCTAAGCAAGTAGATCACCTGGCAAAACTAAGTTGCTAACATTAATCAAACTGTCCTCTTGCTTTATCATAATTAACATGAAATATATGGTCTTAATATTCTCCTGATTAACACACAAAGCTGATGCACAGCATGGAGTGAATAAATGCAACATAGTGTTCTACGCTCTTTTACAGCTTCATTAATCCAAACACACTGTTTGGTTTATGCAATTGCCTGAGTGCTCCTCTGGAAAATCAGGGCAGACCTCTGATCAGGATGAGAGAAGTTGCTGTTGCATTTATTCAGGATCCAGAAAGTGAAGGTTTTGCTCAAGTTTGGTTTGGGGGCTGGAGCACCATCTGGAGAATTCCAAAAACAAGTTGTATAAACAGAAATCTATTTGCCACCAGAAAGTTTCTCCTAATGTTCATGAATTGAACTTCCCTTCTGGGTTTTAAAACACATTTCTAGTTCTTTGTTCCCACTCAGGACAGGGAAAAGCTTATCCCATTACTCAATGTACCAGTCTTCTTACCCAAGAATCGATAATGGCCATACCTTGGTGCTGCAACCTGGATATGAGCAATCTCTCTTTTTGGTGACATCATGTTCACAACTTTGAAGAACTACCTGAGACACAGCTTATCCCTGCTTTCTGGATCCTTCCAGAAGTGCTAATATAAAGGAAAATCATGAGGGAGACTGGAGGCATGAAAACTATAGAACATGCACCACTGCAAACATGATTTTAGAGTAAGACACCTGCAAAATGTTTTGAAAATGGTGAGATAGTTATGTGTTGCTGCTGTTTGCCAAGTTTGCAAGTCTGCATTTAGTCTGAGTCAACAATGTTGAAAATGCAATATTCTCCAACTGCTTGTGGCTGAAGAAAGGAAAAGAAATTCCTCCTAGATATAACAAGGTCTCCAGTGAATCAGGGGGAAATGTGGGAAGTACTAAGAAAGAAGGTAGACTAATTAGGTGAAATGACAGTGAAAGAAAAAGATCCATAGCATCTATCATTAGGTGGTCATGTCTCATTGGAAGCACATGAGAGAAACCTCAGGGAAAGGGGGTTCTTTTATAGTGTAAAACCAGCCTTTCTATACTTAGATCAGTCCTCCTTACACAAGGTTTCACAGATGCAGCAGTAGGGTCATACAGATGTCCCACCCCAGACATGCTGCAAAGCACCTCCATAGCCAGGACATTTCTCCAGCTCTCATGGCCCTTCTACTCTACAGCCTTTATCTTGGGATCAATTGCCAGCTTCCAAAATCAGTCCTGATTATTTTCTCCTTCTCCCTCAGCCAAGTTCTTTACAGGAGAGGGGACTGTGATTATCTCAGTGGTGTAAGTGAGCCTTTGTGGGAAGAGTCCAGTGACTGGAATTCTATGATGAAGTGTAACAGGCTTTTCAGTAGAGATAGGCAGGGAAGTTGAGGTGAAGGGATAGCACTCAGTGTAAAGCAGGGGGGTTGGACTTTACAGCACTTGCAACTGGGGACATGTTGAGACTTTCTGGGTAAAAAATAGCAGAAAAATGAACAAAATAGTGAAGTAGAAGCGATTCTGGGGGTCTACAGGTCAGCCAGCCAGGATGGTGACAGTGATGTATGGTTATTCTGTCAAAAGTTAAAGGAAACCTCTAGGGCAGCTGTTCTTGTCGGCAAATTCAACTTTCCAGATGTGTTGTTTGTAAATAAAATGGTCTTGTGGGTGCTGCGATGATCAGTGTCTGACTTGGCTGCTGTGATCATTAAATGGTTAAGTTTAAAGACTGGTGTTATGCAGAAAACTGTCAGCAGAGCTACTACCATGACTTTTGGAAGAGCAGGCTTTAGATTGCTCAGGAAACTAGTTAGGAAAATCCTCTAGAACCTGGTTTTCAAGAGCATTAGGGTCCATAAATGTTGATAATTTTTAAGAGCTATCTTTTGAGAATGAAGGAGTAGAAGTATGTGTAAAAATTCAAGCAAACAAGGCAAAAGTTCAGTTTGGCTGGACAGGAATTTCCTTCTGGAACATGGAGGAAAAAAAATTTGTACAGTCATTGGAAGAAAATTAGGCTACACTGGAGGACTACTGAGATGATGTAGAGAGAAAAATCATATGGCCAAAGCTCATCTGGAGCTGAAGACAGCTGAAGACATGGTAGAATGGCTTTTTAAAGTGTTTGTATTTTAACAGCAAAAATATTGTCCATTGCATGAGGAGGCTGGTCACATCACAAACAGACATGAAGATAAAGCAGTGACACTTCATTCCTTCTTCACATCTGTCTCTAACATCAATGCAGGGCCTTCTGACCTCTGGGGCTTCAGGTGGAGGACCCCAACTGTGGAAATGATATGCTCCCGGTCAGCTTTGACCATGTACTGAATTTTCTGCTGCAGATGAATGCACAGAAGTCTATGGAGCCCAATAGGATTCATCGCAGGATACTGAAAGAGATGGCTAATGGTATTGCAGGACCTCATTATTTATCAACAGTCTAGTGGATCTGAAGAGGCCTCAATCAATGGGAAGCTAGCAAATATTATTCCTATTTTCAAGAAGGGCAAGAAAGAAGACCCTGGTAATTACTGGGCTGTCAGTCTCAGTTCAGTATCTGGTAAAATTATGGAGAATATTATTCTGGGAGTTGTTGAAAAGCACTTGAGAGGAAATGCAGTTGTTAGTCAAAGCAAACGTGGATTTGTGCAGGGACAGTCATGCCTTGCTAATTTACTATCCTTTTATGAAAAGATTACACATCTAGTGGATAAATGAAAGGCAGTGGATGTGTGGGTTTTTATTTTTGAATAGCTTTTGACTCTGACTTTCACTGTATCCTTCTGGACAAAGTGCCCAGCATCCACGTACTGCACAAATAGCTGCCTTGAAGCCTCTGGCTCAAAGAGCTGTAAGAAATGGGGTAACTTCTGGTGACCAGTCACTACTAGTATTCCCCAGGGCTCCATTTCAGGCCCTGTTCTCTTCAATGTTTTTGTCAGTGACCCGGACACCAGAGCTTAGTGTGCATTAAGGAGGTTTGCAGCGATACTAAACTAGGATGAGCTGTGGATTCCCTTGAGCACAGAGTGGTCTTACAGAGAGATCTTGATAGATTAGAGTGCCAGGATTCACCAACCATATGAATTTAACAAAGATAAATGCCTGGATTCAGCTCTTGCAATGGTGTAATCCCAGATGCCTGTAAAGTTTTGGAGACTAGAGGCTGAAGTACAGGACTGTAGAAAGGGAATTAGGAGTTTTCCTCGATGATTAGCTCAATGTGAGTCAACAATGTGCCCTGGAGCCTAAATGTGGTTTAAGTATTGCATTAAGCACATTGTATCTGACCAGTCCAAAGCAGTGATTATCCCATGATACTCAGATTGGTGCAGCTTCACATCAGGTGTTGTGTGCAAGTTTTGGCTCCACAATATAGGAAGGATATAAAAAATATTAAAATGTGTCCAAAGGAGGGTAACAAACATGAGAATACATGCCAGCTGAGCTAAGGAAGGAGGAAAGGAGCCCATCTGATCTTGTTTTGTTCAGGTGGCACAAGAGATATTGTCCCATGGCAGAGATCATGGGGTCACATAATAATAGAAGCATCAAATGCTTGGGTTAGAAGTATTTATTCTACTTTCCTCATAGACTTTAAAAATATACAAATATGTGTAATGCTGTATATGCATGAGCAAAAGTCAAGCTCATTAAAAGTTCATCCCAATAGGGAGTAAATTCACAAGCAGTTCTATTGGTAGAGAGAGATTAATACAGGAACATAATGCTTGCTGCTATCTGCAGCTGCCACTGCAGTATTAAATATTCTCTTGTCCTTGAGATTTTCTAGTCAGAATATCCTGAGAGTGCTTTCATTACTGGAAGGACTTGTCTTAATGACATAGGTCAAATTCTACCCTAAGAAACCCTTGCAGTCTATTCAGACTGTGGATGAGAGAATAGATGTTATTGTGGTCATACACTTAACATTGTACCAGGACAGTCTGAAAGCATCACCAACTTATTCCACAATGTTGGTAAACTGACCAGAAGCAGTCTAATGGCTTTCACAGGTCTAAAGGAACACAGTGCTTGGGAAAGGGCTGCTCTAGAAATTAAGACCAAATTAATTCCCCTTGCAAGAAAACTTAGAGGGAAGTCAGCTCTGGGAGCAGTTGTTAAGTAACTTAATTGCTCATTTATAAAGCAGCAGCAGGGAAAAAAATGCCACAATTGTAAGCCATCAGGTGGTTTGTGGTGTTAAAGTACACTTTGAATTCCCACATGAGTGACATTTAAAAGGAGTTAAAGGGCAGAGTACGTATTAGTGAATTAAATTGCACAGATGGTGTAATTATGCAGAAATAAGCATCAGAAACACAGAGAAGTTAGTGTTACACTTAAAATGAAATCTTAATATATGAAAATGCAGTTAAAGCAGTCGAAGAGCCTTATCTTTGCCTTATAGTGACACTATGAGGGAGAAAAGGGAAAAAAAGTATTAAATGCAATGTGCCTTCAATTTCACTTGAAAAATCTATAATATTTAAAGTGTTTATCATAAATGTATGGGCTTCCTTCTCCATTACAGCAAGAGAGGAAATCAACAACTTCCATCTTTTAACTGCTGCTAAGTTACAGACCTTACTCTTCCCTAGCTTTGAGGAATCCTACATGAAGACAACTGCATTTCTAGACTTAGTGACAATTCATTTAAGTCACGTGATTTTCAATAAGCACAGGGAATTACAACCAAGCAGCTGATTGTGAACCTAAATAAACTTTAAAATGTTGTACTGCAGGCAAAGAAACAGCCTGGGAATTAGAGTATGTCATAATGAAAGCAGGATCACAATCAGCTTTATGCAGATTTGTAGCACAGGGCCCTGCTGGAAGTTTCCTGGCATTAAACAGTGGAAAGTTTGAAATGAAGGAGCAGCATCTGCCTGGCAGGCTATAAATGGCCAAGTGGTTCTTTTGAAGGACTTGTGATGCCCATATGAATCAGTGAAGAGAAAGAGTCCCAAATAGTTTATTAAACTGATCAAAATTATGATAAGTGGCCAGCACAAGAATCCAGATGAAAAAAATAACTCTGATGCCAACAGGAAGGTGAAGAATACAGAACTACTTGCTCTGAGTGCTTGGGTATCTCAGTTGTTGGTTTAAAGATTACAAGTGTTTTGTTGCATATCTGCCAGTTAACGAGGCTTCCTCACACCTGTTTATGAAGAAGCACCAGTCTTCTAGTACAGACAATCTTCTAGAATGCCAATTCAGATTACCTCATCTTGTAAGATATTTCATATACGAAGAGAAGACACAATGACAGAATGAAGTCCAGAAGTGAACTAACTGTTCACCAATCAGACCTTCAGTGACATTACACATGGAAAACGGGAAGTTCTTTGACTTCTGGGAAGTCATAGAAATACCACTTGATTTTTGGCACACCACCTCCTACAGCTCCACTAACCCTTCCTGGAAGAAGTCTAGTCAGGTTAGCGCTGTCCATTGTATTCCAAGACTTCCTTTCCCTAAGGTAAACCGAGATGATGGGAAAAAGCCACAGACATATTTTTCTTACACCCAGCAAATTCAGTGTGTGTCTGAGGTTAATCACAGTTACCACATTCACGTTGCACTTGTCCCAAAGCTAGTTCTTTCTCCTTAGTCAAAACAGCTTGAGTGTATAGGTTCACTTCCCTCCACAGCCTCAGGTGTTTCAGACACACATCACTTAGCAAAGCACCCACATGTGCCAGGGTTTTTTTAGTGAGGAGAAAAGAAAAGCACTTACAGGTCACAGATTCTCACTTGAGGCTCATGATCCAGCCCTTGTTCTGGTGTCTCATCCAACAGTAGGCCTTGGAGATATCTTCAAGAGAAGCTAATAAGTTGTGCCTTTAGAAAGATGAGAGCATCTGCGTGTCCCACAGATATAACATCTCAGGGCACACATGCTTGCAACTTCTTGCTGATGTGGGTAACTT
The DNA here is from genome assembly GCA_013399835.1 of Leptocoma aspasia. NCBI lineage: Eukaryota > Metazoa > Chordata > Aves > Passeriformes > Nectariniidae > Leptocoma > Leptocoma aspasia. The sequence continues at coordinate 132,861 of VXAX01001515.1, read as the reverse complement.
TAAAATTAGGAGAGTAGCTGTCAGGTGCGCCCCACTCTGTGAGATATCACATGTACCTGCACATCCTTCAAGCAATTCTGCATATCTTCAAGAAATTCTGGGTGTCAGAACCTGACCACTGGGATGTGCTGCCTTGCAGAAGTTGGTTTTCAGATTTCTGAAGGATGATTCCTACCTGTGAATGTGTTTAGGCCATCTTTAGGAAAGGCCTAAATTCACTAGTGTGAAGAAGAAAATGGGGTCACATCAGATAAAAAAACCTCACCACATCAAATACAAAGCAAGTGCAAGAAATATGATCTTGATAAACAGATCATTTTAGGTCAGGATTTGAGCAGCAGTTTCACATGTAAATGCAACGGAAGAAAGATGTGGGCATCTTCATTAAAGAATAGCGCAACTGTATTTTATTTATCTTAGCAGTGAAAAGAACTAATTACAAAGATGAGTTTTACAGGGGAAAAAACCTCCAGTTGACAGCCTCCTCCTTTTCCAAGACTATGTCTTCCTTTGAATGCTACTTTGGGGTCTTCTCTGGTGCACTCATTGACCTCATCAAACTGTCTGTATGCAAGAAAGAGAATATGATGATTTGCTACTGAATATGCTGAAATAGGAGTAAGAGTAAATTGTGTGTGAACTGAAATGGGTTTTTGATTTTTTGAGTTTCTAATTTCATTTTCATTAACACATCAGAAACACAATATGTCCTGCTAGCTGTGGTTTCAGTAATATCAATTAGCCAGTCTCAGGGCAAATGTGATTATCGAGACACAGGCATAACCTCTGAAAGATGGAAAGGTTTATGTCTATTTCTCAATTCTTTTCTGTGACACAATTATCTCTGTACAAGAATATCTTTCACTATTAGCAGTATTTATTAGGCACAAATTAATTTTAGCAAAAATAGAAAATTAATTTTATTCTTAGATTCTCAACAAAATGGAATTAATGTCATATTAAGGATCACACATAAAACCAAGAGAGAGAAAGAATTTGGTTATTACTAGTGCAGGCGCAAAGATGACAATTCCATCAGCAATTGGAATTTCCACCTGAGACCTCACAGAAAAACCTTCCTGCTTCTCCAGTTGTGGGGGACTCCCCTAAACCTTGGATCAGTCTCTGCAAAAGGATCATTGCTGAAAAAAGGGGAGGAGGAGAAATATCTTCAGTTCGTGTTATATGCTTTGGATTTTGGGTATACACACCCTTTCTCTGGTGTGAAGCACAATCAGTAAAGTTTGAAGTAGTGCCACAAGTCAAACTCCTAAATGAGAAGCAGAAACATTTTGCAAATGTGTCCCTGGAACTCATCTCACACATGCCCTACAAAATACAAGCTTGGTAGCAAAGAGCCCGAAGTGAACACAAATTATTCACTCTCCATAGTAGTGTGTGTGTCATGTCACAGCCGCTTTAAGCATTACCCACTTTTATTGAAACTGTTCAACAGACCTTTGCACAATGACTGGCTCTTGAACTTCTCTTTCAGCTGAAGTTCATACCATGGGCCCTGGAGTGCTTTGTTGGAGTTCTAAACAGGAAAGAGCAAGATTTGATGAATCACGTAAAGTCTTCTATTTCTAAAACTATGTGTTCCCTCAAGACATGCACAGGGTCTCAAAGTCCAGAAGTAGAGCATTTTAGCTCTAAATACATAGGTCTACATTTTGTCACACCTTTCTCAAATAAATGGCATCTGTTTCAAGGGCAGATGCATTTCTTCTGGCCCACCTGGTGCTGGGCAGATAGTCTGTTTGTGCTGATTGTTGCATGCAGTGGAGGTGACCAATTGCTTCTTATGTATGGTCCAGAGTTCTCTGTCTTCCTTAATTTCTGTGGCAATTACTTGATCCTCTAGCAACACTGCCCAGCACAGTGAAAGACCCAAAGACTGAACCAGAAATGGAGCTGCTTCTTGGGAGAAAAAAAAAAATTTGTTCTAGTCATCAAGCCATCATGCAGAAAGGTTGGCTCTCCATGCAACCTAGGCCTTACTTCTGTACACTCAAGCAAACCCAGTTCTGTGCACAACCTATTCCTCTGGCAGAATGTCCCAAATTATGCTCTTCTATTGTCCTTCCTGACCTGGAATTATTCTTGTCTACATTTCTTGTAAAGTCTTGAAAGAGATACTGTTCTAATGCTGTCCTGGAAGCCGTAAAACAGGAGATTATAGGACCAGGAGTCACAGGAATGGTTCGCTCAAAACCAGGATGCAAATAATTCACCTGAGAGCAGGGCTTTGCTTTTGTTTTAGGGCAGTCTGAGTAAGCCTGGCAAACTGCCTCAGAAACACACAGCACCTGCCCACAGAATGCTGCTTTTCCCTCTCTTTTTAGTGACTCCTGAAGACCGGTCAGGATTTCCACCTGTGATTGCTCTAATTTCCAGGACTCTCTCTCAACTCCAGAAATCATTCACATTTCCCAAATACTGGCTTCATGATTTGAGGGAGCATCTGTTGAATGGTCCATGTGTCATGCAATTGCTGTCATCATGCACAAATTCAACTAAGACAGATCCCAAGGAAGTGTGGTGTATCATGAAAACTTCGAATGTGCTGAGCCTAGGAAATACCACAGCTGCTCCCCTGCAATCTGGAAAGAGAGCAGCCAAAATTTGTAGTCTGTCTTGGGAGTCAAGACCTGGAATTAAAGTCATCTTTACCTTCTCATTACAATACAGTCATTACCATCTTTACAGTACTGACAGACGCACAAAACTGGTAATGCTATCTCACATTAAGAATTTTCCACATCCATATGGACTTGCAGCCAGCAGAAGGACAGCTGATAATGAGCAAATAATTAATTAAAGGCAGCTTATAATGAAACTCTACATGTCTTCTGTGAAATTTGTCACTGAATATTGATAAAAGCTGTTCTCTAGAGCACTATGAGTCTAAAATTGCTGATTTTTTTTTTTTTTAATTAACTGCACTTACCGATGCAGGAGTTATTTCCTCCTGTTATATATAACTTGAAGAAGGTTTAGATTTCAAATAGTTGCTGATTTTTATATTTCAATCTTGATTAACTCATAACCCTATTCTCTCTCTAGAGAGTCCCAGTCAGAATTGAAAGACTAATTTGAGAAAATAAACCCACATTACTATACATGTGGCTTTCTAAAATTCTCAAGAAAAGTGAAGAAGAAAAGTAAACATTCTGGTGATGCAATTTCTCAGAGAGAAAAATAGTGTTTTTCACAACCCACTGGGAGTGGAGAGTGCAGGGAAGAGGTCACATGAAGCACCTCACCTAATTATTTTCTTTATTTTCTTTACAGCCTGTCACATCCAATGCGCCTAATTTCAGACACTTTCAAAAGTCTAGCAAAAATTAGGAAATACCAGAAAGTCAAACACAAATGTAAATTTAGGGACAATGAACTTCTGCCCACAGTCTGAGGTACCTTACAGGCGGATGCTAATACCCTGTCAGAGAAAGTGAACATACAGACAATTATGGTCCAGTGTGTTTGACCTGGTATGGTACAAACAACAAGTTGTATCATGTCTCTTCTTATGCTATAATCTGTACAAACAGTAGCATTAATTTAGTGTCAGAGATAAATGTTCAACAAAAAGCTCTCCTACCAGTAGAACATCTGTATTTTCATAAATTTGTTTACAACTGGTACAAGATTCAGCTCATGCATACCCAGACATACACTCTTAGGGCCTCCCAGATCCCAAGGAGTGTTAGGTAGTAAAAAGAACTCAATAACCAGAAGCACAGCTGGGCATCTATTGTGTGGCAGCCCCAGAACAGCAGTTCTTGTTGCTTTACAAGAGACCCAAGTGAACATTTGGTTTGTTTAGTCAAAACCAAAAGGAAAGATAATGCTTTTAAAGATGTAACCCTTTACTGGCACCATTTTTTCTCTGTTGTCTTCACATTCAAGCTTCTTCTTCATACAAATGGATCTTAGTGGGTTAAAAAAACCATTCTTGAGGGAAAGAAGGTGGGAGGAAATGGTCTTGAGTGGCAGAAGTAGAAAGCTTGCCAAAGCAGCTTTTTTAGAAACTAAGCTCCAAATATAAAGGCTGAAACAAGAGCTGCTGAAGTCAGTGGAAACATTGCACTGAGCCTGTTCAAACACTGCACGATGAAGAACATACTCACTCAAAGGTAGTTGTGTGGAGCTGGACAAAAAGAGCTTGGTTTAAGACACAAGAAGAAAAGAGTATGACTTTTATGGCATTATTATCCTTCATAGGAGCATTACTGTTTAAGATGCAAGGAAAAAAGGCCCCCCCTTCAAAATACAGAAAGCTTAATTCAGAAATAAAGAAATTATGACTCATCATTGTTGCACCAGATACTTTGGAAACTTCTAACCTGTAAACAGGATGCAGATTCAATTTTTTCTTTTGCTAAACACCAAAATTTCTTTTCTCCTGACACAGAAAAGAAAATCATTTACTACAAGAGTCATAGCAGGTTCTTCGTAGCTACCTAGAGATAGGAAGCTACGTAGACATGAAAAAAAGTGGACATTACCAAACAGTATAAGAACCCATTGGAAAGACTAAATTCCCCTTACTTACAGCAGTGCCTTCAAGAGGCAGCTTTATCATGCCTGTTAAACAGTTTATGCTATCAATTGTGGTTGTGGTGACTTGGTCTGGAGGCACTGGCTTAGCACAGAGAAAAATCAAAGAATAGAATGATTCATATGCTAAGTTCTGTCCTTGGAAATGAGAGCCTTTGTTGATTTTTTCTTCTTCAATGAGACTCTCTTGTGAAAGTCCTAGGCATAAAGGTGCTTTCCAATGGACCCTAGTAGTCTGAAAAGCTGTAAGACTTGGAGTGCTGAATTGCTCTATTGCAAATCTTACCCAGGTGACTTTGAGATCTAGCTATTTCTAGATCCCAACATCTGAATTAACTGTGTCTGGCAGCCCAGATGATTGACTATGGCTCACATCACTCTGTGAAAGTGCATGTAGACATTGTGTAGGGCGGCATCTGTCTACTTGATTTGTAGTGCTGGTAACAGTCTGATAACACACATCCAGTTAGTCATATGCATCAGCACAGATTCTGACTACCTGTTACCTCCTTAGAGATGATAAGCCAATTCTGCACAATACAAAATAAAGCCTATAGCTCTGAGCAAAGCTGGGATGCCCTTTTGATGCAGTATCACATAATTTGGGAAGCAACAGAATTTATTACCTTCAGTTACACAGCTCCTGTTCAGCATGGTCTGAACTAGACTGAACCATAGTTAATATCATCAATGGCATTGCTGCTGGATTGGGGACCCTGTGCTCTGCCTCTCTCCAGCCCCACTGATTTTTTTGATTGGCCTTTCCTTGAGCTGTGATTCTAGACACCAGAACACCAGTATATCAGCACCACATCTCTAGATGTGGCCCCAAAACCTCTTTGTTGTCTAAGGAGGTCAGCATTGTTAATTCAGCAGTTCTACCCTGAGCATTATCTTACTATGTGTCTGCATGAGCTCATACAGTGTGACAGAAGCACTAATCATTTAGACAGTCAGAAGCAGGCTGTAATTCATCACTACACCTGCGTAAGAATAACTTTATATACATTCCTTTTGCTACTCCTTCAGGATTCCTTTTATCAATAATCTGCCCAGTATAAATATGTATAGCTGAGTTAATTTCCTTAAAATCAGACTTTGTACTGGAAATGGTCACAGAACCATTATTATCTCTAATAATGTAGCACACATCACTGTAATATTCTTTCAAATCAAATTGAAATAGAAAACCTCACTACAAAAAAAAATAGCAATTGCTGTTTCTTGTTGCCCCTATGAATGTAGCTTGTACTCACAAGAAGATTTTCAATGCAGTCAGCACATAAAGATGACAGACACAGCTGTCACCGGGTACATATTTCAAAGAAAACCTTTGAGAACTTCTTGTCATGCAGTCAGGGAAAAAAGAATTCTAATTCCATGAGTATGACAGTTTCTTCATCGCTTGTATTTCTCTGACCGCCTTAATTTTTGTCCACAGCTTTAGGAGTCTTCTTGATTTATCAGTTATTCGTGTGACATCATCAGCTTCTGTTAAATGCCTGGCCTAGCAGAGAATAAATAAACCCAACCTGACAAGAGCAGCTGATATTTAGAGGGGGTTTAATTATTTCTGAGCTATGGTAGCATGGATAGGATTTATTTGAAACTTTCCTTCTTAAGAAGTGTTTCAGTTTAGAGATACACCAAAGTTCAGTAGGTGATGGGGTTCATGCTGTCTTCCTCATACAAGTGAATTAAGTCATCTTCTGGTGACTCACACAAACACTTCTGGTGGGCACTTGCCTTTTCTAAAGAGCTGAAGTCTCTCACAGCATGAGGGCATTCAACACACTACCAGCACGCTACTAGGAGCTGCTGACTTTTCAGAAATGCCTGTGTCCAGCAGGCCTGCTATTCTGGGCTTAGTCACCTTCATCCACAAGGCACTGTTTTCACAAGATGGATCAATTCCCTCCCTTCTTGTATCCTTGACATTATAGGTATCCAAATGCTTACGAGCAAGGAATGTCATGTGCCTCCTCCATTCAGCATACACAGCACATACACACACACACACAAACCCCAGTTCCTGCATAGTTCTTTGTGGGGACAGGGAATGACATCCCCTTAGGAAGTAGTGGTTTGGTAGGTATGGTTTGGCCTCAAGGATTAAGGCCAACACCTGTGCAGGACATGACTATTCTGAGAGATAGAGCTTCCAAGTATTTTTCAACAGAGTAATTTAACCTTCCTATTGAAGCCCATTTAATTATGAAGCTGTAATCAAGATTCAATATTCATGAAATTAAAATATTTATGCCCTTCTTAAAATAATTTGCTACAGAAACACTGAAAAGATATACAGGAGTGCTGTGACTGCTTGTCCCCCACTCTGAAATCATGAGAGTTGGCTTTATGTTAGACATTCCTCAGAAAGATATGTAGTTAACATGCTCTCCAGCCAGACTTTCATCATCCTTTCACCATTCCATCCCACTACCCCACTATCTTTATTGCAGAATTGTTTTCTCAGATCTAGGTTTCTTTTCTTGAAGCTTGATCCATTCTTCATAATTTCTAGGAATTCATAATACTTCAAATGGGATTCCTATGATTTTGGGCAAGCTTTTTTGGATAACTGCACTGGAGAGTAATAGAAGACTTTGGCCCCAAGAGAGTTTAGTTGCTTCACTTGGACTGGGTCAACATAATGGAGCAGAATCTTCTGGATGAAGAAGAAGGACATAATGCTGAAAGCACACATCAGCCTTGTTTTATATTTGTCATAGAACCACAGAATCATAGACTGGTTTGGGTTTGAAGGGGATCTTGAGATTATCTGTTTCTAACACCTCTGCCATGGCTAGGCCAGATTGCTCAGAGCCCCATCTGACCTGGCCTTGAACATTTCAGATATGGGGCATCTACAGCTTCACCTATCCCAGTGTCTCACTCTCCTCACAGTAATGAATTTCTTCATAATATCTAATTTAAAATTACTCTTTCAATTTTAACCCGTTCCCCCTTGTCCTGTCACTACATACCTTTCTAAATAATCCCTCTGTATCTTTTCTGTAAATTTCTTTCAGGGACTGAAAGGCCAGAGTTGGGTTATCCCAAAGCTTTCTCTTTTCCAGGCTGAACAGTCCCAATTCTCTCATCTTTTCTTCATAGAAGAGAGGCTCCACCCCTCTCACTGTCGTGGTGTCCCTCTTCTGGACTCACTCCAGCAGGTCCATGTCCTTCCTGTGCTGGGACCCCAGAGCTGGATGCAGGGTTCCAGGTGGGGCATGACCAGAGCAGAACAGAGGGGCAGAATCCCCTCCGTCACCCTCCTGGCCACGCTGGTTTTAAAAACAGTTGTTAGCTTTTGAAATACATGTTTGGGGTCTTCTTTTCGAATTTATTGAATTGTTGGTAATCAGGAAGCTATGGCAATTACATAACATATGGACAGAAAACCTTCATTTTATTTAGCAAACAATTATACAGTTTTCTTAACACAAGATTATGCTATTAGATCAAGTAATGCTTCAACGGAAATTGAAAATAATTAGAAGTCTGCAGTACATCTTTAAAAATCTGCTTTTATTTATATTATCTGCTTTAAGTCAAATATACATAGGGGAAAAAATCAGAACAGGTTTTGCATCCTGAAATTGATTTTTCAAACAAAATTACCACAAATACTGAGCAAATACTGAGCAAATACTGAGCAAATTGGTTTAATAGACTAAAGGCCATCACTGGATTTCAAGATCTCAAAATAAATTCCCACTCATATTACACAGGAAAAAATACATTCTGCTTCTCTTTCTCTGAACTTTATTCAGTTTCCTCAACTCCCAGTAAACCAGCCACTGAAACAATTTTGTATATGCAAGGACATTTTTGCTCCATTATGTACATGGACATCAGGCTGACTTTGCCTTCCTGCACCAATAAGGCTGGGTTTTTCAATACAGTCTTTCACAGGTCATGTTTACTCATGTTCTGTTCCTGAAAATGCGTAATAGAGGTAAATCACTTGACCAAATGTTATCAAATGTAGTTATCTTCAATGTCTATTATACTATGAAATTATGTCTGTTGAATGGGTTTTCTATATTTACATTCAATTGCTAAGAAAATTTGCATTCATTTGGAGCAACAAAGAAATACAACAGCCTGAGAATGACAATAGAGTTCTCCCCACGCAGGGATATCTGTCTTTCTCTGCAGAAGCAAAAATTAGGCAGAGCAGCAGATCTTTATATGTCACAGCCAGTACATGAGGTATCAAAAACACCCTGTACAGCAGGGTAGTACAGTAGACCATTTTTTTGGTACCTTTTTTGTCCTCCATAGTTGTCATATACTGAAATGATTACACATTTTTGGAAAACTTTCAACTACCAGAATCAGAATCTATTGAGTCTTTTAGAAATTCTTCTCTGGATTCATGCGTTTTCTTGTGGCCATTTTGCAGTGGAGTCTTTCCTCATTCCACTAAAACCACCTACGTGTCTCTTTCAGGATGTCTCAGTGCTTAGCCAAGAGAAGCACAGCTGTTTTCCACTTCCAAGTGACCTTGTAAGAACCATTAGCTAGTCACGCAAGAGAGAAAAGAGCATCTGAACAGCCTTAGGATTTCTTGACACAAAAGGCCAAAAATAGATACACTTCTTTTTCTAAATTTCTGCATTTCCAGACTCATTAAAATGACTATGCATTTCAGGAAAAAAATCGCCTTCATCTACAGGACCCCTCCATATCCTGCATTTCTGTAGCACCACAGAAAAGGAGCTAGTTCCAGCAAGGTACAAGATCTGGGTGCATAAGGCTTACTGGATGTTCTGTAAAGGATCTAGTTTCATGCCTACCACACCAAGCCTGGGTATGAAACCATGAATTTCCCTGTGCAGAAATTGAACTGTTACCCAACCATACAGAGCTTGCCAGGTTTGTCTCTTTGCAAGATTGTCACAGCACAACCAAAGCAGAACGTACTGCCTTTCAGTTACGGTGGTCCTACTCAAGAGGCAATATCAAGTTCACTGGGTCCTCTAAGCCTGTGCCACATCTTTACATTTCTTCTTGTAAATGTCCTGAGACATTATAGACTACTAAAAACAAATTTTCTCCAAATGTCTTTAACTTCAGAATGCCCAGAAAGTGTGAGGTATATTCAGTGTGGAAAAGCCAGACTAGCACTGCTGTTTGCACTACATAAAGTACATCCTAGGGCCCTTGACAATGAGAAGTGTAGAACGAAGCCTTCCTCTCCCACGAGGCAACCAGTATGCAACCTTCAGCTCACACTTACTTCATCACCTTCTTGGGGACATCCAGCATTAAACACTGGTCTGAAAACAAGACAAGTCTCAAATACAAAAGACAGTGTGTCCTAGAATAATCCACAAGCACGTTGCTACAAAAGACAGTACTTTAGTCAGGTCTGCCTAACGTTTAGGATATCATTATCTCTTCAAAGCCACTGACACACAGTGTCTGTGCTAGATAAAATACAAACCTTCAGAACAGGAAAACACCTACTCAGAACCCAAGAAACAGGAAACCTGGCAATAGAAATTGGTCTTCAGGAGCAGGTTTGCTCTTGTGCTTCTGTTCAAAGGCAAAGTGTGAACACATACACGTATGAACACACACACGGGTAAATAGAGGCTCAGAAATACATGCAGACTTATCTGACAGGAAAGATAGGTGAAAGTATAGAGAAGAGGGAGGGAGGAAGAAGAGGGAGGGAAAAGAGAGAGGGAAAAAAGGGAGGGAGGAGAAGAAGAGTGGTGGGCACACATGAAGTTACACAAGCACAATAATATACCATATATAGATTGCTTTCTCTCCGCAGAAGACTTCAGCCGACAGGGTCTTAATGTTTGAGAGGATTGCCTTGAGTCTTCCTTTGCAATTGTCCCAAACTCCAAGTATACAGGAATTTCTCTTCTCAAGGAAGTTAGGAAGGGAGACAAAGTTCCACATTATCTTTAGAGAATCAATACATAATGTAAATGAGGACAGTCCAGCAGATATTCTGAAAAATACTGTTGTTGTTACTGCAATGCTGGAGACTGATACATTAAATTATATGGAAATAATTTCTGGGCAACTCCGAATTCTCCAAGATTGCATCATAAAAGAGAGAATGCAAAACATCAACATGTTGAGCTAAAAATTCTGGTTTGTTTTGGTGTGAGTAAGAGGTTTTCTGCAGCAGTGACTTTCCCCATAAATAGAAAATTCTGGTTCAGTTCCATTACTGAGAAGATACCTAGCAGATTCAAAGCATCACAGAGATCCATGCATGGCAAGAGTGTGGAATTTTTGTGAAACAAACACCAGCTTCCTATGGTATGGTGAGTACTCATTGCACCAGAGACTGACTTCATGGTTTAGAAGATAGAATGAAGAATCCTAAGGCTATTTCTTACTGCAAGCAAAACCTTCAATAGAACAATGATGAATAAATGAGTGCTTTCTCAAAAAAAAAGAAAAAAAACCTAAACAAACAAAAACACCCACTCAAAAGCAAACAGAAAAAAACCCAACAACACAAAAAACCTCACCCCATAATAACTTATCATTTGGCAGTGCAAATTGATTTTTTTGTTAAATATTTTTGCAGATTTCAAAATGGGAAAATGATTTTTTATTCTTTAAATTGAGACAAGGACACATTAAATTTTTACTTTCAAATCCTGAAAAACATTTTACAAGGGACTTAGGACAATTGAATTCCTTGCAGATTACATTTAACGTATATGCCAGCTCTGACATCACTTTGCTCTTCACACTGGCTCACATTTATGTCAAGTGCCAATTTCCAAGGTCTTCCAGTACTGTGAGAAATTCAGTGCTAATTAATGCTTTTTAAAAGTTTAGTAGGTTTTTTATTTTTCAATTTCAGCTTTAAAAACACAGGAAAATTATCTGTGTTGCCAAATCTAATCTGACACTAAGTCACAACTCTTCTGAAGGTATTAATAATGATCTGGAAGCCCAGCACATTTTATTATGCAATCTGATTAGGATATTTTAACATTTCTTGTTAGACAGTTAGAATGCATTTAAGCTCTTAAAATTATGACATATTAATAAACACTGTAAGAGGGTGATAAATATACAGCATAATATACTCAGGACTTTTTCCATCAGGGAAGGTGAAAAAGAGCAGTGTAATTATTCAGAAAATACTACTGAACTGTCTTTCAAAAAGGAAAAAAAAATTGTCTCTTACATAGGGTTCCAAACAACATGAAAATGTTCTGGCTTGCTTCAGCAAGCCACATTTTTTCTGTCTGAGCCAGTTCTGCTTGCTCTATTTGTTTTTGTACAAGTATGGCAATTCTTCAGACCTTTAGTTTGCTTATTACTCTGCCCTGTCTCTCTTACACAGTCTGATTTGAGTTCTCCACCTGGATAACGGATACCTTACTCTGAGAAAAGGGCATTATTCATCTTGGGAATCTTTATTTGAAATATTGCAGAATGGGGTGTTTTGGCAGCATTGCACAGAGAGGAGTCTGATAGTACGAGCTCTCTGTTCAAATCAAATCCAAATATTTCATCAATTCTAAAATGAAATGCTGAGACTCTTCTTTTTAAGCAGAATCAAAATATTTTGACCTATCACTATCATTTGCTGTAGAATAATATTTCACAACATTGACATTTTCCACAGGTTTGCCATTTACACAAAAACCTAGCCTGGTAGAGATTTCTAGCACTTTCCAGTACTCTCCCTTTGCTTAAAGCAGACTCAACTAGATAAGCTTGCTAAGGGACTTCTCCAGTAGAAGTTTAGATGTCTTGAAGGATCCCCCCAGCTCTCTTGTGGACTGCACAGCTTTCAAGGGAAAGAAGCTTTTCCCCATGTTAGATGAGGATCCCCTGTATGTTTATGGCCATCATACTTTATTTTCTCACCACCCAGAAAAAGTCTGCCCCATCTTCTCTATATTTTGCTGTGAGAATGGATCACACCCCACCACACACCACCCTAGCAAAAGTGATAACATGCAAACATGAGTGTAATCAGTGTGCACAACACACTCAAATTGCCTGACATGGCTTGAGCCCCAGCTGATGGTGTTAAAGAGAAGGATGACTTTCAGACAGATCAAACCATAACCAGGAGATTACCAAGCAACTTTTGAACACAGGGAGAGTCAAATAGAAAAACAGAAAAGGAGCATGTAACTGTGGTGATGGGGAGCACCCCTGGAGGGGAGCAGTGAGGTCAGAGCAGCAGTCAGGCCAATTTGCCATTGTAAGAAACAGCACTGCTGGTGTCACACCCTCCATCACAGACAAAGGTATCTCCGAAGCCTGGAATGTCTCCCTCCCCACTGCCAGCTGCTGCACTCCAGCTGGCTGGAGTTCAACCCCAGCCCTGGGCATCCACAGGGACCACATGACACCTTTCCCATTGGAGCCGGATATGTGGACTTCACAGAGCAGCCTAAGCACTTCTGAACATTGAGTGTCTTTATCTCCTATGGCACAGAGGAGAATGGTGGTACGAGAATCACCTTGCCAAGAAAGAGAAATGCATGAAACTCACATGTTCAAAGTGGAGGAGGGAACTGCATGTAACTGTGTGAACATGGGGTAGGTGAGGGATTTTGGAGGTTCTTATTTTGGAGGTTGGAAAGTGATTATACACATTCAGTAGTTTATCTGTTGTAATGCTGATAACAGTATCATGGACTCACAGGATGGCTGAGGCCGGAACAGATCTCTGAGTTCATCTGGTCCAACTCCTTGTCCTCAAGCAGGGCCAGGAAGAGTCAATTGCCCAGGACCATGTCAAGTGGCTTTTGAAGATTTCCAAGGAGGCATAATGGCCAGTCTCTCTGTGTGACCTGTGCCAATGTTTTATCATCCCTACAGTGAAAAATTATTTCCTGGTATTCAGAAGGAACCTCCCGTGTTTCATTTAGTACCCACTGCCTCTCACCAGGCAACACTGAAAAGAGCTTTGCTTCACTTCTTTTCAACCTCCCTTCTGGTCCCTGCATGCATTGGTAAGATTCCAACCTGAACCATCTCTTTTCCCAGCTGAACAGTCTCAGCTTTCTAAATCTTTCCTCACATGAAAAATACCCCAGTCCCTTAATGCCATAGTGGTGCTTTGCTGGACCCACCCAATATGTCTATGTCTCTCTTATCCTGTAATACCACAACTGGAACCCAATTCCAGCACTGGTGTGATCTCAATTGTACTGAGCCAGCTTCCCCAGTGCTTGCAGGTATATCACATCAGGATTCATGGATTTATCTTTGTCAAGTTTGCATACGTATTCCCTGACCTGATCACCTTTTCACGTGTTCTTTCCTCCAGACTTTGCCTGGTCTCTGGGCCCTGGGATTCCTGAAGGCCAGTCTCACCATTAAGTCTGAGGCAAAGAGGGCATTAAGTACTCAAGTTTTGCAATGTCCAATCTCAATGGGACTCCCACTTCATTCAGCACTGGGCCCACATTTTTACTGGCCTTCCTTTTGTCACTATGTACTTACAAAAGCCTTTACAGAAGCTTGAGTCTGGATTCTGAATGTATCACTTCCTCATTAATTATGTGTACTTAATAAATCAATAAACCACTTGGATTTTCTTTGCTTAAAATTAAGTGGACTGACCAGTTTTCCATTGAGATGTCTGTCCAGATTGGTGTAGAAGCAATACAAGCTCCCCTTCACATCCTCATTTATAGGCTGATCAAGAGCTTTTCTTTTTCTTCAGACATCTCTCTAAACTGTCCTGCTCTCAGTCCCCTCCACTGACTTGCAGTGGAAATTATGAGACATCTTCCCCTTTTTCTTCTGTTTGCCAGACAGTATTTACTAATGAGTCTCTTTTCCTACTCCTGGAAATCCACGTTACCAATTCTCCATATGATGTACATGCAATTTTAACTCCTGGGAATGTGCAACTGCTGGAAGAGCGTATAGCAATCCTGAGTACTTCAGTACCTGCTCATTATTTTTGCCACTTTGTAGGAATTGGTGCACTTAGTGTGTCTTGCCTCAAAGAGGCAATTTTGTTCTTCATCAGGTTGAAGGTTTAAAGTGCATTTTACTCTGCCAATAGGAGGGTTATGATAGACATTTGCACAAAATGGCAACAAGCACAAAAGGAGTACACAAAGGACATACAGATTATAAAGAAGATATTTTAACTTTTTAAATGCCTTGTCCTAAGTTTATTCCTGTATCATCATTAGAAAGCCTTCAATCCCTCCTCCAGGAAGCAGGAGTGTTGGGAATCACAAAGCTTTATCTGTCAGCTTTCTGCCAGTCCATGATAACTAACCTATCTTATTTTCAACTCCTTGCAAAGTTTTAACTTTGTGGTGACAGACATGGGATGGCACATGGCATTCCATAAAATCCAACTTTTCCCTCTTTTTGTTGTTAAAGTTTCTTCATTAGTGAGCTCACATCATCCTCATAGTCACTCTTCTTCCCCAGCTGTAGCTGTTTCCTGGTTAATCTTGGAAGGACCTCTGAGGACACATGACTCAAGAAAAAGAAACAAAACAATCTCTCTCTAAGTCAGCTGATTTAACTCACAGACATTTTGTGAGCATCCTTTAGAGAGTTGTCTGAAAGGAAATGATGCTGACCTCAGGAAAGGAGTAGTTTCAAAGTGTCATACCTTCTTTTGCTTTATATGCTTTATATTTTCTATATGACTTTATAGTGTTCTTGTGAAGGTGGAGACCCAGAAGTTGAATCATGGAAAGTCCTATAAAAAGAGTGTTTACAAGTGCTGACTGTTTCTCCCCAAATACAACTTAAACAGTTTGAAATGTAAAGAGCTGTCAGCCAAGTCAGATGAGGGTACTGAATCGGTTGTACAAGCAGTCCTGTAAACCACTAAGTACAGGTGTAAGTTCAACATTAAAGGACCAGTTCTGATACAAAGAATATGTAAGATCTTTGAAATCAAGGTCTTTATTTTAGACTTGGTACATCTGATAAGTCAACCTACGCTGCTTTGTTTATTTTAGCTTTTTTCTGTCTAACAAAATACAAAAAGAGAAATGCTTCTCAGAGCTATCCAAAGAATCAAAAACAGGCACAATTTTCCTGTTTCTGATTTCATGGGTTTTTTCCAAAATATTGGTGACTGTTGTCATTGTGTAGTATTTAATCAATTCATGCCAGAAGAAAGGAATTTTTCATTGCGAAGGGGACGTTAGGCTAGAAGCCATTCTTTGTGAAAAATACTCTTTAAAGCCTTCAGCAAAACCATGGGAAACTTCACAAAAAATTAGAAAGTGAAGGAGAACAGAAACTACAGCAGCAGCTGTTACCACCATAATGAAACTAAAAATATTCATTGTTCTTAATCAAGTTGCCATTATTCTTGATCCAGTAATGAAGAACTCAAAGCAGTAGAGACTTTCCTGGGATAGAGTGATGTCACTGACATCACAGCTATCAGGTGGAATCTGATCCAGTACTACAATGACAGAAGTAAGCAGGAAAAAATATTTTCGAAAAAATATTTTCAAAAAAATACTGTACAATCTTTGCCCTGGCACAAGACAGACTGGGATAGTGATCTAGACGGAAAAAGCCCATGCAATCATTCCACATCAAGCACAAGCAACCTAGGTAAAAGAAAAATCTTAAAAAGCAACTATAGGAAAATGTCAAAGATCCTTCAGACCTGGCATCACTCAGGAACATGAGTCTTTCACCATGAATGATAAGTTCTCAAAAACTACTCTCTGAAAGATAGAATGGGAAACTTCAGTGAAACAAGCAAAGTTCAAAGGAGCAGGAAATGTGTTTCTCCCATTGCCTTAATCCACTGTCCCGTGTCTCACGGGAAATATCCTTGAAATTATTTTTATTCCTGAAAAAAGTCTGGATCTATTAAAATCACAAAGGAAGATATTCCTCAGTTTTAATTAAGCCAATTTTCTTTCACACTTCCTCACAAATGACTTAACACAGTTTAGCATCTAAGCAGGCTGCTCTGATGCTGTCCCTCAGGTCAGATAAGATACTAAAGTCACCCCAGGACACTGGACAAGGCAAAAACCAGCAGCACAAACATAGGCATGATGGAAGTTAAAAAGTTTCCCAAAGACATATTGCTGTTCAGCAGAGTTCTTGTGTTTTTTGTGCTTGTGAGAACAAGCAGTAACGCAGATCCTTCCTTGAGCAAGCAGCTTGGGATCCCAGCTTACATTTTGGCAGAGAGAAAATAGGAAGAGCTCTGAAGGGTGTTAGTGGTGACAGATCTGGTCAGTCACCCAGCTTGGCAAGTGGTAACACAGCTTCACCATACATCAGCTGTTTCCCATGTACAGAGCTTTC
The DNA here is from genome assembly GCA_013399835.1 of Leptocoma aspasia. Lineage (NCBI taxonomy): Eukaryota > Metazoa > Chordata > Aves > Passeriformes > Nectariniidae > Leptocoma > Leptocoma aspasia. The sequence goes on along the minus strand of VXAX01001515.1, from coordinate 116,022 downwards.
TGTGGATCACAGGTTTCTATTGTTTCTTTTGCCTTCTGATTCCCAATCCAGAGACTCTTCTTGTAATTCAGTACAGACTTTCTTATTGTTCTCTGGTAATTCTGCACTGGAATTACTGAGTACACTTGAATTCTGCACTGTCCAGTCCTTTTCATTATCTCTTGTAAGCTAGCATGTCCAGTTTTGCAGACCTTGTGTAGTCCTGTAAAACTTGACCTAGCCCATAAAGAGAGATCTTCGTGGATATTGCTGAAAAATGAATAGATTATGCAGCAGACTGCCTACAATCCTATTTCATTTGGGGTCCCTGTGGCCTGCTTTCTACTCCAAGTTTTCTCTTGCATAGCTGACTATAATTTCTCCTCCCCCCCCGTGCTTTTCTGGCTCACACTGTGATCCCCAAGACAGCTCTCCTGCTTGCCTATTTTTTTCCCCACCATCATGCTGAAATAATGTGTTTTAAATACCACTAATTCATGAAGATGTTTGTAGCTGCTGGAGTTATCACTGTCTGAAAGGACATGGACAAAACACATTAGAAAGGCCAAAGGAGAGGCTTAGCACCTCAGGTCTGGGTTTTTCAGAATGCACAATTTCCCTAACCCATTTCAGTTACATGCTTCTAGCAAATCACCTCTTCTGTACAGCATAAGGGTAGGAAAGCAGTGACAGTCAGCAGAGCATCCTCTCAGCAGCAGAGCTGTGGCTACATCCTATGAAAGACAAGCAAAGGGACACAGAAAAGAATAAGTAGACTGAAGTTTGGCAGGAAAATCTCTAAGCAAATGGTTTTAAATGAACAAAGTACTAGAAGTAAAAACATGACATCCAGACATGTCAGTTCAGAGAGAAAAATAAATACTCTTGAATGGAAATATGAAAAAAACCTTTGTATTAGTTTAATATGGAGTTTTTGAGCACTTTGAAACCAAGAATCTTACATATCTCCCTGGGACCTTTTCTTGCTGCAGAATCTTCTGCAACATTTCTCAAAGGTCAAAACTGAAGCTTAACTCACTTTTTTGCAGTGGAATCTATGTTTTGAGGAGGAGAAAAAGAGTCTCTGTCATGAAAAGCATTAATTGATTATGGTGAATTCAACAGTAAGAACAATTTATATTAATGTAGAGAAGAGAGGGACATCTCTGTAATTCTCAGGTATTAATATTTTTGATCTGTTTTGCTACAGCGATCAAAAATAAATATATTATTTTTCCCCTCCCAAAAAGGCCTCAGAATTAGTTCATTTCAAGCACCCATAGCAAAGAGAAACCATACCCATGAAGAAGAATTACCATTAATATGTGTTTTCTAAGCACTGAAGATAGCACAGTGGGAGGAAGACTATTAAATAATTGGAGATTTCCTGTGGGTCCATAGCAGGTATATCCTACCACATGGAGCAACCAAAATGAGAAAATTCTTTCATGACACCTTGTCATTCTACCTGACAGGACAAATGTTAGGGACATAACAGAGAGAGATTATATCTAAATAAAAAATGAGAAAATTGTTTGACCCCTCATTATTTACTTTAAAATGTCACCATTATATTTATTTTCTTTATCAGAAACCAAAATCTTTTGTTCTTTTTCTAGTTCTGTACCCTTGAATTTCCTCTGGTGTTGAAAAAAAAATTAAGTTTCTGGTGTTGAAAAAAAAATATGTGACCAAAATTGGTAACATAATTCTGAGAAGCAGTTTTACACATACCTGTACAATTTTCAGCCTACTGTCAGTTCCACTTGATGAGAAGGTCAGAGCAATGACGGAAATTATGACAGATCTCACTGCATTCTTTCTTTGCACTACACCCAAACCAAACCTGAAGGAAAGTTACCTTTTTTTCAGCCGATTGTTTTGGAAGAAAGAGAAGCAGATCCCTCTCTTGTACTTTGAGTATGGAAATATCATAATACCACTGTTCCTGACTAGATGAAGACTACTCCCTGCTTTATTGCAGTAGCAAATATCCATGAGCTAGGAAAATCCATGCACTACCCAGACTGTGAAAGAGCCATAGTCCTGAGAGAAACTAATACAAAAATTTAAATGCCAAGTCTGCATCTAGAAGAATTCTAACACATCCAAAGCTGGCAGAACACAGAGACAATCCTTTCTAATATCAGCTCAGACTATGTAAGCATAATATAACAAGCTCAGGAAAGGAATATATTGTAGTAAAAAATTAATGGGCTGGCACCACCCAGCTGTGAACACAAAACCAGCTTTCTTGAATCAAATTAATACCACTACTTGGGCATCCTGTCCCTGCTTGCAGCCTACAATAGCTGTGTAAGTGGAGGGCAAAGTGACTCTTTATTTTATTGTACATTCTAAACCTCTGCCAAGAGGAGCCTTAAAAATTTTCCTGCACTGAAATACTCGGACTGTCATAATGCATTTGTTAAAGTACTCAGGAACAAAGAATTTTAAATCCCATTCTGAGACTTCTTACAAGTCTGACAAAATCCTATGACAGTGAGTTCCACAACAGAAGTATGAATTATAATCATTCTTAGGCACAGATGGCTTTCACTTAATCGCCACAGAAAAAGAGTAAGTAGATGAAATATAAGAAATATAGAATTTGATGACTTAGCATTACCCTTAATGATGTTAAGGAAAGGCAGGAAAAAAAAGTACTTCTAGTTGTTAGAACTTAACTGCATATTTCCACGTTCAATTCAGTAGAATTTCCTCACATTTCTCAAAGTCAAGCTGTCATCCTGAAAATGTTCACTGTGTTCACTGATAAAGCTGTGTGAATGGGCTCTGAGGAGAATCACAATGTCTTCCTTGACAGGAATTTCTCCCTGTAGCTGCAAGTACTTCCAAATATTGGTAGCCCAACAGACAGCAGCCACAGCATCTACATGGTGTCATCAATTCTGAACTAAAGCAGAATTAGCAGCGTTGTGGCACTAATGCTAGAGAAGTTTCCTACAGTGGTGTCTTATCCAATGTCAGGAGTATATTTGCATGTCATTGTTCTTGTTGTTGTTTAGACAAAGCCCAAAATACTTGGATTAATACAGCAAAGATGTGGAGACAGGGAGGAGGAGTCTTCAGTAGAGCTGTTTATAGCACATATTTACGTTCTTGAGAGACTACTGAGACATTCCCTCTGTGTCTCCTCTATGAGAACAGGAAAGGCAGTTCTGCTGGATGTCTGCTCTCCAAACCAGCCAGCTACAAGATCCTGAAGACAGCAGACCTCAGAGCCCTCTGCCTCCTGGGTACATGCTCAAGCCAGGCTTGGCATGCTCCTGTCACCTCCATGGGCATTCAGTAGCAAGGTAGGCCAAGACTCTTGTCTGGGGCTGCCTAACAGGACTAGCATCCTGTTAGTGGCCAGGCTCAGAGACAGGTTTCAAAGGCCAGAAACAAGAACATCACAAGAAGGTGCCAGAAAAAATGGCATGACAGGAGCTGCATGTTGTCTGCCAGTCTTCCTGCTCAGGGTACAGGATGTTCCGTGGCAGTCAGTGGTAGGGCAGATGGTATGTACATAACGGAGTCTGAAGGACTGTGAGAAATGTACCATTAGCAAGGATTGAATCCTCACTATTCTGGGATGAGAGGACAGCACCTATGTGTACATGAACTAGGCTGCCAGGCCTTAGAGGCAGGTATCTTTTATTTAGAGACATAGTCCAAAACTCCTCCAGAGGAGAGGATCTGTCTTTTTATGGAAAATACTGGTGAAACAATTGGCAGTGCCTGTACAAGATTGTCTTTAAGACACTGAAAGCTTCTTGGAATAAATCATTTTCCATTTTAAATGTGTGTCCTCTTGAAGGAGTGGCTGGGAATACCAATGGCTACAGTAATTAATCTGATGTATAAGGGGTTTGCCTGTAATAAATAAAAGAGAACAGGTAAGAATCTATCAGAATATAAAGAAACATTTTGCTTGTTCAAATATATTGATAAATAAGGGAAAATTTGCATTTAAGAGTTTTAAAAAGTGCCTAAGGGTGAGTAATAACTTTATTACTGCAGTATTTCAAGTAACTCCAGCTTAAGAAACAGTGGTTTGGGGTGGGTTTGTTTTAACATTGTGCAGAACTCACCAGCAAAGAAGAAAATTGACAAATTTACCATCTCACACTTTCAGATGCAGGTGCAAAATCTGGATACTCAGTGGAAGGCACAGAAAGTTTTTTTTGGTTCAACACTAAGGACTTCTTAGTCCTAGTACACCTGAATGATATCATTCTCACACACCTCTGTGAGGTAGCCACACGATAGGAAGTCATTGTACACTGGATAAATAATCTCTCTACACTACATGACACATTTATTTCCAGTAGGGTATCCAAGCCAGTTTTGGAGTTTTAGCCCTGGCTCAGAGCTTGGCCAACAACCCACACTACCTGAAAATCAGACAGTATCCATGAAGTATCCATGAAAACTGCTAGTGCAAGTGCGCCTGAAGTCCCAAAAAGTATAGAAGACTCTTCCTTTGGCAAAGAGTTAAAGCAGACCCTCCATGAAACATCAAAGAATTGTGTCTGTCCTGGCCAGGTACCTAGATAGGTACCTCTAGGATACCTAAGCATTCAGAGAAAGAGAGTGCAAAAATTCCCACCAAAGCCTAGACACTTGCATTGAGGAGTCTGCTTTGTTGAGATTTGAGGAAGAAGTAAAATCCAAGGTATTCCTGGTTCCATGTGTTGACAGCAGCACCTTGAGTCAGGTAACATTGCTCACCTTCAGAACTTCATATTGTAATATTCAGCTATGTAATATTGCCACAGTAAAAGATGTCCTTCCCCACACCCTCCCTTGCTTTTTATCCTGCTGTCTGTCTCTCTTTCTTGTTTACTTTTCTTTTCTCCCCCTTGTTGTTTTTGAATATCAGTTTTATGCCTTGCTCCAGCTTGTGCCCAAAATCCACACCACTCCCCTACCACACAATTTTTATCTTCCACCCTCCAGCACCAGTTAAGGAATAAGCAAGCTGAAGAGACTTAAATTTTGGTTGATATGGGATGGAAAACAACAGCTCCTCAAAGTTGTTCTACATTCTTCCCTATCCAAAATTACAGCAAGGAAAACCTGAGTCAATTCTTTTTCTGGAGCACTTAATATTACCTCTGCTTGTTTCTCAAAAATCTCAGATCTCCTTCTATTATTCTCTCCCTTGAAACTCAATCTTGCCAAAGATTTAATTAAGTTAGAAGTTGTGCAGTAAACTTATTACTTCTGTTCATCTCTGCTCAATCTAATTAGTTTGTGCATACACTTCTTTCCAATATTTCTGATTGTATGTGGAAGTTTATGTTTTGAAAACATATTCAAAGAACAAAGGAGTAATTTTGACTAGTCTGCCTTAAGGCCATGAGTTTAATTAAACTTGTTAGGCAATTAAGTTGCTATTTAAACCATATTTTCCTCTTTCATTTGCAGATTTAATAGCAATTACCAGTTTTTTAAATATTTGGACCTTTTAGCAATTTTTATAACAAACAGGTCCATGTATCTCTCCATAGACTCTCCATAATCTTTGGACAACAAAAATATTTTGCTGGAGTTTTGTGGGGGGAAATGGTGTCTGTTTTGACTTTCTTTACATTGCCAAGAGTATTGGATGCAGGTGTCTAAGTTCTGGCAGCAGTGGGCTGCAACACGGCCAGTGAGAGGAAAGACCAGGGCTACCCAGACTTGGGCGCTTTCATCAGCTCCAATAGACCCACTCCATGACACAGGTCAAGGAATGAAGGTGAGCCAGAGAAAGACTAGAGTTTTCCCCAGTCTGGTAAATGCTTGATTCTTTTTCATGTTTGTTTTCCAATGGCCAAACCAATAATTCCATAATTGTATATTTATATATTTTATAGATATATAATTGTATTCTAATAGCAATGTTAGAGTCAAATAATTATATATACTACAGAGTTGCATGAAGTATATATTTTTATATTTATAAAAAGATATATCTATATAAATTATTTCTAGGTTATATATCAATATAAATATTGCAGGTATGTGCATATAAAAAAACCAAACAAATCTATTTACACTGGCAATCAATTAAGGTCATTTTCCCAAATTGAATTGGTTTTTCCCATAATGGCAAATGGTAAGCATTACCCCTGTTTTTACCTCACTCATGAGCTTCACTTCCATTCTTCCTTCTCTCTTCCTTCTTTTCCACTTCTTCCTTTGGGTGGTGGGAGTGAGCAAGTGGTTGGGTGGGTGTTTGGTTCCTGCACTAACCCACTACACACAGCTAACGAAAATTAATATTAGTCATGCCTTTACTGCCTCAAAAAAATGTGTGTCTTAAAGGACTGAAACTTAACTAGCTTCTGCTGTATTTTCACTAAAACTTGACTTTTCTTGTGGAAGTTTGAGCAGTATTAATTTTCTTCCAATTACCTTCCTCCCTTCAGCTCTTATAACATCAGGGGAACAATAATAAATACATTTTCTCTTGATCCAGAGGGTGCATTTTCTCTCACTGGTTACATTAATCAAAGGGAAAAAACTAATATTCTGCCGGTTTTGTAGACAGCATCAAATCCAACTCATTTTACCCATAGCTATTCTTGGAATGTCAACAGCAGAAAGTCATTCTTTCTGTAAGCAGAAGATTGCTAAAAATACATTCTACACAGAGGAGGATCAAGCATTCCAACAAGTTCCTTTCAGCTTAAACTTACTCAGATATAGTGTTACTATTTCTCTAATAATAGAAAAAACAGAGGTTATTTCTGTGTCCATTTGTCTATCAGATCTTCCTCCTGCCTGTTCATTGCCTCGACAGCCAGTTCACTTCAGATATATCTGAGTGATGCAACAGCCAAGAAGGAAAATACTACCCAAAGCTTTTATGAAAATATATATGTTTGATAGAGAAAAACATCAACATTTAGTGGACAAATGCTGATCCCATAGTAAGGAGATCCAGAAGGACACCATGACACTACAACAGAGCTGGACAAAAAAGCGGTGTCTAAGCTTCACTGTAGGCAAATAAAATGTAAAACTTCATCTCTAGCAAAACATAATCCAGACCCAGACTCACAATTCTCCATGGCTGTAAAAGAGTACCTGTGGGTTCCCATTGGCACTGATGTCCCATGTATAAGAGCCCTGATGACACTTACCTGTTCTTTGGAGACAGTGGTGACAAGAGTTCCAGGTAGCCAGGTCCCTTGCCAGCCAGGTCTCACAGGTGTAACATCACCACTAAGTACACTGAATGTGGGACTGCCTCTGCCTGGAGGTGGCAAGTCACCATGAAAGCAGCAGGAAGAGCTCTGACCAAAAAAGGGGTGTAACCAACTTACAAATGCAACCACGGCCCCCTTTCCACACAGCTCTAACCGAACATTCCTGCAGCCCTTTGTGAAAGCCAACCACTGCTCGCTTTCTTTTCTTTTCTTTCTTTTCTTTTCTTT